>CM056951.1:25137325-25237025 GCA_029856935.1 Cyclocarya paliurus
AAGTGTATACATTCCAATAGGCATGTATCTGACGACCCATTATCTTGCAAATGCAACTCCGGTCTTATCCCCCAACTCTTTAAGTCTTTACGAGAATTAGCTGTATCTTTTGTCTTCCCTTCTATTGACATCAGAGTACCCAATATATTCTCACATATATTCTTATCAATGTGCATAATATCTAGATTGTGGCGCAATGTCAATGTAGACCAGTAAGGTAACTAAAAAAAAAATACTTTTTTTGTCCAATTCAACTCCACTGCTTGTCGTTTTCTCTTTCGAACCCTGGTATGTTTCCCAATTTGTTTTCTAAAAACATTCCCCAACTGCACGATAATATCATGTCCAGATAACTCTGGTGGCGATAACCTACGCTCAACCTTCCATCAAACATAGCTCTATTTGAACGCCATCTATGATCATGTGGTAAATAACGACGATATCCCATAAAATATAATTTCCTACCATGACTCAACCACTGAGAATGTGTATCTTTATTACAAACAGGACAAGCCATTTTACCTTTTGTGCTCCACCCAGACAAATTTCCATATGCTGGAAAATCATTTATTGTCCACATTACTGCGGCATGCATCTTGAACTCCCGCGATGTCGCTGCATTCATAATGTATTGACACCCTGATCCCACAACACATTCAACTCTGCAATCAGTGGTTGCAGATATACATCTAATTCATTCCCTGGTGACCTTGGCCCTGTATCAATAGAGTCATCATAAAATAAGGATCTTCATACACTTCCAAGGTGGCAAATTATAAGGCATTAATATGACAGGCCAAGTACTATGAGAAGTGCTCATGTGCCAAATGGATTAAAACCATCCGTTGCTAAACCAAGACGTACATTGCGAGGTTTTTCTCGGCAAACCATGGATACCTTTGTCAAATTTCTTCCATTGTAAAGAATCTGTTGGATGCGAGAGGAAGTTTCATTTTGGACTTCTTTCTATGTGATGCCACGACATATATTTCGCAATTATCCTTGATGTAAACAGTCTTTGAAGTCGAGGAATCAACGAAAAATGTCTTAAAACTTTGTGGGGTACATTACGTTTATCGGATGTCCATCTTGACTCATAACACACTGGGCATGAGTCAAATTCTGCATATTGTTGCCAGTAAAGAATGCAATCATTTTTAACAAGCGTGGATGATATTATAATCAAATCCTAGCTCTCCCGCTTCATAAAAATTACGGGATACTACATTATCCTGAGGAAGAGCTTTTTAACAAATTCAAGTAACATGTCGACAGCTTTGGCAGAAATATGACAAATAGACTTAATATGAAGCAACCTTACCGTAAAGGACAACTTGCTATGACGAGTGCACCCCGCATACAACTCTCTATATGCATCCTCCCACAATCTTCCAAAGTTATCATTTCTCTCAAATGATTGTGCAGATGTTCATTCTCCATCGCTCATCCCCAAACATTCCTGCACCCAGATCACCTAACATCTCATCATATCCTCTTCATTAATCGTTACTATCATCAGGATCATCCACATTAATGTCCTCTATTTCGGTGTCGTTACCCTCATCTACTTGATTAGTCTGACTACCAAATCTAACTCCTTTGAGAAATGGTTCGCCATGTAAGATCCATGGTGAGTATTTATGATCGATTCCATTTACAAATAAATGATCCTCTACTACTAACAAATTATAAGAACTAAGATTCTTGCACTTCTTGCACGGACATCTTATATATCCTCGACTATCAACGCTCATGCGAGCAAATTCTAAAAACAACTTCACCCCTTGTGCATATTCCTTATAGTCTTGCCCAAGTCTATCTCCCAACAACATCTAACTCTTATCCATGTCTAATATCCTATTGGAAACAAATGCGTGCATCAATAAACATATGGCTAAAACATATATCAAACTAACACATCTCCATGCTTAAAATAGAACATATAGCCCATTTGTAATGAACACGTTCGAACGTTTTATATACACCGTTCTAACGGAATATACGTTCGAACGTAAAGAATAAAACGTTCGAACGTGTTCGTTCCAGATTTCAATTCTACTTCAACTATAGAAAACAGATGAACAATTTCCTTTAGATTTCAATAACATATAGATATAGCTAAAACATATATCAAACTAACACATCTCCATGCATAAAATAGAACATATAGCCCATTTGTAACGAACACATTTGAACGTTTTATATACACCGTTCGAACGGAATATACGTTCGAACGTAAAGAATAAAACGTTCGAACGTGTTCGTTCCAGATTTCAATTCTACTTCAACTACAGAAAACAGATGAACAATTTCTTTCAAATTTCAATAACATATAGATATAGCTAAAACATATATCAAACTAACACATCTCCATGCATAAAATAGAACATATAGCCCATTTGTAAGAAACATATAGCTAAAACAGAACATATAGTACATACATATATCAAAACATATATCAATACATATAGTCCATACATAAAATAAAACATATAGACGCATATTAAGCATCTTCATCAGGGTTGAGCGCATTTGAGGTATTTTCCGGAGGGCTGAACACATTTGATGCATTTTTCTCAGGGTTGAGGACATTCCCTGCACTTTCCGTCTCAAGCTCCGCTATTTTTGGTTCATCTATTTGTTTTCGCATTCTCTCCAACTCTGCTACTTTTGGTTCCAAATTTTTTGCATACAAGTCCATAGACAGCTTTAATTCCTTATTTTATCTTTTTAATATCTGTTTTTTTTTCGTTTATTTGCAAGCTTATTATTCAATTCACTTACTTATTTTTTAAGCATCTCTATCTCACTTACCCTGAGGAGTAACCTTCGGCTCATGGTAGTAACAACAGCTGCATATTGAGATGTCATTATTCGACCTCCATCCATAACCTCCGCATCACTCTTGCTAGAGAAATAGTTATCTGTCGCTATCATGGTATTGATAGCATCAGGAGTGAAAAATAATGTTTGTGGCAAACTAGGTTCTCGATTCAAATCAGGAACAATATTATAAGGACGATAGCCGGCCATTTCAATGAAATGTGAGTTGAGAGGAATGTGAGTTGAGAGAAATGTCAGTTGAGAGCTCGGTGGTGTGAGAAATGTGAGTTGAGAGAAATGAGAGTTGAGAGAAATGTGAGTTGAGAGAAATGAGAGTTGAGAGATACATCGCATGAAAGCTCGGTGGTGTGAGAAACATGAGGTGATGTATCCCCATAATTTACGGATGTATCATCCTCATAATATCCGTAAATTATGGGGATATAATATCCCCATAATTGAAGGATATTGTCCATCGCTCATGAGCTTTGGCCCCCGGATGTTATTGTTTATGCTCTCTTTTTGTGGGTCTCAAAGCAATTCCCGCTTCAATTGGTCGGGTATTATGGTGTGCTGCTCGCATCAGGAGATGCGAGCTCATCAGGGTTGAGAAGGATGCGAGCTCATCCGTCTATATATTTTAAACCCCAAATGCTCTCTCACCACCAATCAAGATGCGAGGTAGGCGAGGTTCTGCTTGTGAAGCATGCAAATTTTTGAGAAGGAAATGTAGTGGGGGATGTATTTTTTCTCCTTATTTCAAAGGTCCAGTTGGATATATCCAATTTGGAGCCGTTCATAAGGTTTTCGGAGCAGGTAATGTAAAGAGGCTACTACATCGCATCCCGGTCGATAATCGTTATGAAGCGATTAACACACTTATATGTGAAGCGCAAGCTAAGCTTCAAGATCCTATCAATGGAATTTTTTCATATATTTTTGCTCTTCAGCAGCAGGTTCTCTTTTCATATTTAATGATTAAAATCCTAATATGCTCTGTCAACCAAGATCTATAATCCTACTTTGTTTTCTGCAAGTTGAAAATCTTTCAACTCAACTAGCAACACTAATAAAGGAGACAGAACAAAGTTGTCTATCATATGCTTCTGTCAATACAAACCCAATTTAAGATGTCCAAAGTGGTTATGTCGGTTCTGTCAATACAAACCCAACTCAAGATGTCCAAAGTGGTTTTGGAAACTCCGAAAGTTCACAAGTCAATGCTTTACTTGAAGAGTTAGTTGCGCTTGGATTTATTTACAAATAATAGTGGTGGTGGCAATGCTAAGGTGGTGGACATGGAAGATGGGAGATGGAGTATTTTAATTTTTAATCTTTCTAAGTTTGATTAATTATGGTCTGTATAATATAATTCTATGACTTTATATCTAAATTTTATGGTCTGTATTATATTTTCTAAATTTGTTTGTGTATTGTTTTTTCGAGAGGAAGTTTGTGAATTAATTCAAATATTATACCGTTCGAACGTAAATTCTACAATGATATGTATTATGCCGTTCAAACGTAAAACATAACCCGTTCGAACGTAAAGTCTAAAATTGGTACCGAGAATGAACTCCACAAAAAGTAATAGAAATAATAGTTTTAATTTGAAAATGGTATGGGACTGGATTGAGTTACTTGCATGGTAAGAACCATAAGAATGAGGGTCTTCAATTTCAATGATAAGTTTCATATTTTGAAGAAGTCACTAAAGTCTTGACTCTTCACCCAACACTCCAAAACCAAACCAAAATATGACCTTAGCCGACTAAGCGTCTAAAATTTTTAAGTTTGTATAGTTGTAGACGGACTATCTTTTGCAGTTAATATCTTTCTAAGTTTGACATGTTTTTGGTTTGTTTGTGTATTGTGTTTTGGTTCATCTGTTTTTCGTAGTTGAAGTAGAATTGAAATCTGGAAAGAACACGTTCAAACGTTTTATATACACCGTTCAAACGGAATATACGTTCGAACGTAAAGAATAAAACGTTCGAACGTGTTCGTTCCAGATTTCAATTCTACTTCAACTACGAAAAACAGATGAACAATTTTTCAAAGAATTTCAATATAGTAATAACAACACCGTAACAACACAACAATATCAAAGGATTCCAACAACAATATCAAAGAATTTCAACAATTTTTCAACAAAGTAAGTAAATCAGAGGAAACTAAAAATATTATAAAAAACATACCGATAATGAGATGAGAATTGCGTGTACTGAGAAGGAACTCCACAAAAAGTAATAGAAATAATGATTAAAATGAAATATTTGGAACTGGATGGAGGGAGAATGACGCAACTTTGTTTGTGAGGGAGTGAGAGTGGGAGAGGGAGAGATTCTGATTTCTGAGATCTGTTGCAAAATTTGAATAAAGTTTCCCGTTCGAACGGTTATTTACTAATCGTTCGAACGGGAAACCATGGAGCGGGAGAAACTCCCTCCTAAAGTTTTACGTTCGAATGGTATTTAATAACCGTTCGAACGTAAAACCCTTTAGCGGGAAAATTCCCTCTAGAGTTTCACGTTCGAACTGATAAACAAAACGTTCGAACGGGAAATGATTCATAGCAAACCGTTCGAACCCTAATTACTATATTCAGCAATCACTAGTGTCATTTAATTAGATTACTAACATACTAATATAGTTACTAACATACTAATATAGTTACTTATATGAATATATAGTACTAATTAAATTTATTAATTATAGTATATATATTATAATATATATATGATACATTAAAGTAATACTATATTAGTATTAGTACTATATATTATAATTACTTATATGAATATATAGTACTTTATTACAAGTACTTATAGTACTTATAGTATATTAGTTATAGTACTTATTACTCATTCAATAGTTATAATTATATAGTAACTGTTTTCCATACATCTCTAGAGCATTAGTATTGGACTCATCAAATGAGTCCAATCTTCTGCATATTGATGATTTTAACTCTAAAATCCTAACATTAGATTCACCATATGCTCAAATGTTCAACTATTATTTTATTTACTTAAATTATTATTTCCCAATTTTGAGCCACAATATATTTAAATTGAGAAATAATAATATAAGTATCAAATTAAATTATTAATTAACATATAGTTATTTTAATTGTAAAATATAAAAAAAAATTAAAAATATTATTATTAAAAAAATAATATTATATTATTATTTTGATGAATCAATATTATTATTATAGATAGGAAGGTTTTAAATTTATGAAAAATATATACTTTTCATCAAATTTTGAAGATAAAAATAATGAATCCTCCTAATGCTCTAAAACATCCTTATCCATAAATTTACTGTGGCTAAAAGTTTCACATATATGTCTTTGGCTAATCCAATGCAACTTTTTTTTGAAAAAATTCATCATATTTTACAATATTTGGCTAGAGTTTTGATGAAGTCAATGCCTCTTATGTAGTTAATCATAACTCAGTCAATAGTTATAACTATACCCAAATTAGGATATAAAATATAGTTATATTAAAATATTAACTTGTATATTAAAGCATTATAATACTATTATTAGGATTATTTTTATACTTTTGTACTTTGTAATATCAGTATTATTATATATTAGTATAGTTATATAATTAGAAATATATTCAGATTATTAACCGTTCGAACGGGATATTGACAAGTTCAAACGGATTTTAATACCGTTCGAACTAGTTTTTATTCCGTTCGAACGAGGTGTCACGATACTTATACACCCAGTTCGATTCCCATCAAACAAACCTTGTGCATTCGAACCCAAAACGAGATCCGACTCGTCCCAGCTTATCTCCGCCGTTCAACCGCCACTCAACCGCAGAAGAAACACCCCATTTTTCTCTTCTAAGAGGTATGAGCTTCTATTGTTAATTTTTTTGAGATTAATGAGGTTTGTTTGGGAGGGGGGGTTTCGGATTCGAAATCCCCCCATCTTGGTTTGGTTTGTTTGTATCTATGGATTTTAATCGGTAGAAGTGATCTAGATTCACTTCTTCATCATTTATACCGATTTAATCGAGCTATTTTGGTGTAGATTAGAGTTTCGGCCATGGCTGAGTGGACTCAGCCATGGCTGTTTGGGTTCGATCTCGTTCGAACGGGTTCCATTCCATTCGAACGAGATGATGCCAAACAGATTTATTTCTGTTCGAACGAATATTAGTTGCCTGTTCGAATTGACAGAATCTTCCATTTGAACAACTATGCTAGTTCGAATGGAATATTCTTAGTTCGAACGGATTATTTCAATACAGTTCAATCTATGTGTAATTCTTAAATAATATATTTTAAATATAATATTTGTAATTATATTCTTAATTTTCTTGTGGTCCAATAGGTATATTAATGGCATCTACCGGAAGAAAACGTGCAAGAGACCAAGTCAGTGAAAGTAGCACTGGACCAGCTCCTACTCAGGCGTCGAGATCTGTACTCGTCGAGCGTCAGATCGTTTTGTCTGACTTCTCCTATCTTTCGTGGGAGGGACGGAGCATACAGTCCATTTTCACTGAGCGGGGATGGGTACCGATCTGTCAGCAGCAGGGGACTGCATACCCAAATATGGTCATTGAGTTTTACCGTGCCTTGGGAGAGGAGAGTGCTGACTCTCTTTTCTACACTCTATCAGTCCGGGGAGTTAAATTTAATTTCTCTCCCCGTATTATTGCTGAGTTCCTCGACATCCGGCGCGAGGTCGGCGCATATCCTGGACCGGCTACTTCGGGACCAGCGGCTGCACCATCTGATTCTGACACACATGCCGCATCCCCCACACCAGCCCCGCATGTAGAGCCGGATGATAGTGAGGATGGTAGTGAGGATGTGGAACTACCTGACTAAGTTTTCCCTTCTTACCAAAGCGCTTAACGCCTTTCATAGGAGAGACTTTAAGATAAACCCAATCACCTTCATCAAAGGATAAGTCTTTTCTCCTTGTATCTGCATAACTCTTCTGACGATTTTGCGCTTCCGCCATTTTATTCCTTATAACCCGAACTTGATCTTTCATTTCTTGAATTAATTCAAGCCCAATTAATTTTCTCTCACCCACTTCATCCCAACACAAAGGTGATTTGCAATTCCTTCCATACAAAACTTCATACGGGGCCATCTAAATGGAGGCATGAAAATTGTTATTATAAGCAAACTCTATTAACGGCAACTGATTTTTCCGACTCCCTGAAATTCCATGACACAAGCTCGTAACATATCCTCTAGAGTCTGAATAGTGCGCTCTAACTGACCGTCAGTTTGAGGGTGATAAGCAGTACTAAACTTCAACTTAGTACCTAAAGCTACCGGTAAGCTCTTCTAAAAATGAGACATGAACCACGGGTCTCGATCCGATACAATACTCTTGAGTACTCCGTGCAAACGTATTATCTCCTTAACATACAACCGAGTCAACTTTCCCAAAGAGTCGGTATTATTGACAGGTAAGAAATGGGCACTCTTGATCAACCGATCAACAATCACCCAAACTGAGTTCTTTCCACTAGGAGTTTTCAGAAGACCTACTACAAAATCTATAGAAATGTCATCCCACTTCCACTCAGGAATAAAGAGAGGTTGAAGTTTACCAGCAGGTCTCTGATGTTCAGCCTTAACTTGACGGCACGTGTCACATTTCTCAATAAACATGGCGATATCCATCTTCATGCCTTCCCACCAGAAATTTCTCTTTAAATTTTGATACATCTTAGTGCTTCTAGAATGAACAGAATAAGGAGTCGCATGAGTTTCTGCCAAGATTCACTCTTTAAATTCTGAATTTCTGGGAATCACTCTTCGATCTTGAAATCGAAAACCACTATCTTTATCCAAACTGTAGTGCATGGATCCTCTAGAATTCCTGACTCTCTTCTTGATATCTAACAACTTTGGATCCCTTCTCTGGAGAGTCTTCAATTCATCAAAATCGACTACTCGAACATCCAAAATTGAAGATAACAATTCTTCCTGCTACAAACTCTTAATAAGAAGTCTCTTCATCCCACAAAGGAGAGAGTCCAATCCTGATGACTCTGCCTCATCTACCAATTGAGACTTCCTACTTAAAGCATCAGCGACTAGATTAGCCTTCCCTGGATGATACTTGATCTCACATTAGTAGTCGCTAATCAGCTCTAACCATCGCCTCTGTCTCATATTGAGATTCTTCTGAGAAAATAGATGCTTCAAGCTCTTATGGTCAGTGTAGACTTCACAGACTTCTCCATACAAATAATGTCGCTAGATCTTAAGAGCAAACACTATAGCTGCTAATTCCAAGTCATGCGTGGGATAATTCTTCTCATGAACTTTCAACTGACGAGATGTATAAGCAACAACTCGTCTCTCTTGCATAAGAACACATCTTAACCCAAACTTGGATGCATCACTAAACACCACAAACGACTTGTGTGGCTCCGGAAGTGCCAAAACAAGCGTTGTTGTCAATCTCTTCTTCAACTCTTGGAAACTCCTCTCGCATCTATCTGACCAAACAAACTCAGTATTCTTCTAGTCAAAGCAATGAGAGGTCCGGATAATCGAGAAAATCCTTCCACAAGTCTCCAATAATACCTAGCAAGTCCCAAGAAACTCCGAATTTCACGCACCGTTGAAGGACGAGGCCATGACAAAACAGCTTCCACTTTGCTACGATCTACGACCACTCCATCTCTGGAAAACACGTGTCCAAGAAATTTGATTTCTTCCAACCAAAATTCACATTTACTTAGCTTCGCATACAACTGATGTTCCCTTAATTTTCCAAGCACCAGACGAAGTTGATAAGCATGCTCTTCTAAATCTCGAGAATAAATCAAAATATCATCAATAAACACAACCACAAAAGAATCCAGATAAAGTCGGAATACCCGGTTTATCAAATCCATAGAGGCTGCAGGAGCATTAGCCAAACCAAAAGGCATCACTTTAAACTCATAATTCCCATACCGTGACCTAAAAGTAGTCTTGGGTATATCTTTATCTCTTATCCTCAACTGATAGTATCCCGATCTCAAGTCAATCTTTGAGAAAATAACTGCTCCTTGAAGCTGATCAAATAAATCATCTATCCATGGAAGATGGTACTTATTCTTGATAGTCACTTTATTAAGTTCCCGGTAGTTGATACACATTCTGAGAGTACCATCATTCTTCTTAACAAACAAAACAGGCGCTCCCCAAGGCGAAGTACTAGGCTGAATAAATCCATTATCAATCAATTCTTACAACTAAATCTTCAACTCTTTCAACTCAGCCGGTGCCATACGATAGGGAGCCTTGTGCACAAGAGTCGCTCCAGGTTCCAAGTCAATAACAAATTCTAACTTGCGAACTGGAGGCAATCCGGGCAAATCATCTACGAACACATCAGGGAATTCTTCCACAACTGGAATATTCACTAAAGACTTCTTCTCAGATGGCTACATACCACTTGAACAAAAAATGCATCAGCTCCACAACCTATATCTCTCTTCGCTTGAACTGCAGATACAACTGTCGGTTTCGCCTTCAACTTGCTTCCCACATATTCCAAGTAATCTCCTTCTGAAAGTTGGAAACCAATTACTCGACTTCTATAATTAATACATGCCGAATACCGATATAACCAATACATCCCAAGAATAATGTCGAACCTGAACAACTTGAATACAATTAGATCCGCCTCAAGTGTCATTCCACCAAAATCCAAAGGACAGCCCATCGCAACTTTAGAACACCACACAATCTCGCATACAAGACTTGTTGAGTTTCAGTACAACCACAAACCTCAAACGTTCTTTCCAAGTTCTCTATTCACCTTCTAGCCCACAGTGGATCCTCTTTACCAGTAAAACATGTGTCCTATGCACTAGAAAGCGCTCATAGGTGCACCCAGCTTGAACCGATCTATTCAAATCTCCTTGTGGTGGCTGAAAATTTTGCTGAAGGAATTCTGTCACTATGTTCAATGCCCTGGCTATGGCATAGTTCCGGTCACCCCGTGGCAACTCATCCTCGAGCACATCAGTCAGCCTTCTTGGTCTAACCATTTTCCTGCAAAAATGGTTAGACCAACAAAAATTCAAATTCAAATTCAACCCCACTTAAGTCTTTGGACAAAAATTCAAATTCAACCAAAAACAACCAAATAAAATATAATAAAATAAAATAATACAACATAAAATAAAATAGAATAAAACCAACAAAATATAATAACATCCAATAAATTAAAATCATTAAAAATAACATACTTCAAACAAAATAATTTCAAATCATAATTTTTTTAAAACTTTCTGGTACCGCACCTAGGGGTGTAAAGGGGCCGGTCCAGTCCGGCCATGGACCGAATTTTTTCGGTCCATGGTCGGACCGGACCGGACTGGACCGAACTCCTATAGGGACCGGACCAGACCGGTATTCATCGGTCCGGTCCAGCCTTTTTTTTTCACATCAATTAATAAAAAAATTTTATTTACAATACTAAATTAAACTAAGTGACTTATTAATATGGATTATGTAACAAACTCAATAAAAAAATATTTTATATGGTCAATAATAATAAATTAAATAAAAATTACATTATTGATGATGTTAATTATTACTTTATTACTAACTTAAAGTATGTTAATGCATAATGAGCCATATACAACTTTTAACATTTTGTATATGAAGCAATAAGCATAGATAATTTAATTATCCATACATATTACATCCATAATTGAGAAAGACACATACTTAACATACTATTATAAATAAGCATAAAATATTTAATTATACATACTATTATAAATTTATAAATTATACATATATTATAATTTATACTATAACTCTTAATACTTAATAGTATTAATAATACATTAAAGAATATATTAATATATTGATACTAAATATATATATAGTTATAGACTTATAGTGATTAGTTATTATGAATCATGATTAGTATAACTATATAATAGTATTAGTATAAAGTATTAGACTATTAGTAATATAGTATAGCTATATATTAGTAATATTAGTATAAGTATAACTGTATAACTATAGTCTATACTTAATTATAATATGGTATAATTATATATTTGTTAATGATAGGATTAGGTTAGATGAAAATTATATAATTAATTATATATATAATTTTTATTTTTTTTTAGGGTTCGGTCCAGTCCGGTTCGAAAAACCCATGGACCGTGGACTGGACTGAATTCATTCGGTCCTATAAAATTCAGACCGTGGACAGACCGAATGAACTCGGTCTAGTCCATTCGGTTCGGTCGGTCCGTTTACAGCCCTAACCGCACCTAAGGGACATGTGGTTTTACCTAGAGCTGAACTGCTCTGATACCACCTGTGACACCCCGACTCCCACGTATAAAAAATCTCGAGAATCGTGACGTCAAGATGATGACAACATGGGTTATGCATCCCAAAGAAAGTGCAAAGTGTGTGTACAAGCAACGGTGTACAATAAAAATAAGCAGCGGATAATATATATAAATCAACTAAGTATCAGAATTTATTTAATACAAATATCCAAATACAAAGCATTCTAAAACAAAAACCAATGTCCCAAAAAGTAATACAAGGTTGAAAAATACAAATACAAGTGATCCCAGATTACTCCTCCGATAGAGCCAAATCCTCAGCATCTGCATCAACAATATCAAAATCTGCGATACCATTAAATGGTACCGCAGGTAAGTTATAATCCAAATAACCCCGAAATAAAGACACATTAATGCAACCAACCATGCATGCATATGATGCAATATGCATGAAATCTAAAAATATCATTTTTCCTGAAAATGAATATTTTTCCAACATACGCCAAAATTCCATTTGGCCCAAAACATTTTCATCAAAAGATTATCCACCATTTTTCCTGAAAATGGCCCAAAACCATAATCTATCATTTTCCTAAAAAATGACTCACACAAAATCATTATCCAACACACGCCATTTTCTCATAAAATAGTCTATTATCCATTTTATCCGTATGCACCATGATCTCCCCTAGGGACCATCCGCACACCTTGGCTTCATGACGAGCGATGCCCAGTTCCGCACCCAGTACGTTCGTGGCCAAGTATCCTCTAGCCCCCATTAGCAGAGAGGCCACGGAGTTGGCACGAGAGCTTTACCATCCTGTCTGATCCCGTTGTCACCTGGCGATAACTTAGGGGACGTCACTTAGTATATTCCGCTTCCGAGTGACCAAAGGAGCTCCACCGAGATAATGTCTCATCTCGGCTTGGGGTTGTGATATACACACACCCAAAATTATTTCCACATGAATACCTAGTTTCAAATATCCACATGAATATGAATGCAATTATCTGAAAATCCAGTTTTCATTTACAAACATGATCATGCGTGCACATGCAATGTACCAGACAACATAAATATCCAACAGCCAACCAATCCCAATATAGCCAAACATACAAATAACTCCATCCTCCAATCCATCCGATCCCCTACTCCTCGGACTCAGTCCGGCACAACCAAGCAGAACACAGTAAAATGAGTTAGTGTAAAAATATATTTAAATCTTAAAAACTGTTTGAAAAAATAATTATAGCGTTATATAGTAATTTTCGGAGGATCACGAATGAGCTGAAAGTAGCAAAATAGCAACCGAATAGTGCAAAATGCATTGTGGCCTTGGGTATCAAAAACTCACTTTTGAACGGGGTCAAATCAAGACTTGAGATTGGTAGGGTAAGGCCTACAGAGGTCGATGAAGCTATTGGTGGTGGCCTTTGGCCGTGGGTGGCGGTGGCGGTTTAAGGTAAAAAAGGGTCAAATCGGAGATATAGATAATGGAGTTTCACCGGTGACGGATCGAAGCTGGGGTTGGGTCCATTAGGTAGCTGGGAGGTCGAGGAAGATGTGGTGAAGAATTGGTGGCCGGTGGTGGTGCGACGACGGCGCTGGAACGAATGGAACGTCGCTGCTTTAGGCGGTGCCTGCGGGTCGACAGCGGCACGAGGCGACCTGAAATTGGTAAGGTGTGGTCGCCGGTCGGAGAGGAAGAGATTGAGAGGGGCGATGTCGAAGGAGGGCGGCGCACGGCGGCTGATATGAACCCGCGGGAATGAAATCCTTTGAACCCACAATCAATTTGAAAACTCACCCAAGAAAGCCAAACTCAAGTCAATGGATGGAGAATCTAGACCTGATGAGAACCCGTTTCAAGAATCTAGATTATATTAAAATCTAGACCGGTTGAAGAACCCGTCTCAAAAATCCAGATTACAGGGAGGATCGCCACAAAGGTTGTGATTTACTTTTGATAAGTTCAAAAGTTCAATTAAGAACAAGAGGAGTAAAACTCAACTCACAATGAATAATTCATCAAATTTCATAAACTTCATAAACTGAGGGTACAAAAAGTATTTAAAGCTAACCCTAATTAAAACCCTAGCCCAAAATAAACCCCCATTGTTCCAAAAATAGCCCTGGATGAATAGTGAGGCGCTACAATGATTCGGCCAAGTGAACAGTGCGTCATTACAGTATTCGGTCGTGAATAGTGTGCGCCACAGTACTTCTTGAAACCCTAGTTCCTAAAATGTAACTTTCCAAATAAGCCCTTGGCCACAATATAAGGCCTTCCCAAAACCCAAGTTTATAAGAAATAAGACATACGTGGGCCAAGTATCCTCAAGCCCTCTTATTCTAAACTAATAAAATAAATACTTTAACAAATTGAAAGCCATCAATAACAATAGGCCCAAATGATACTCTAAGTCGTGTCTTCCACATCTTGTATCAGGTGGATTAAAACTGGTTCTCCTTTTTTCAAGCCCATCTTGAGTGTTGGGCTCTTGCTAGCTTCATCCCAAGTGGATTGCACCAATCCTTGCATTGCTTCCTTGATCTTCGTGGTTATTGTTCTTGTAATTGGCCCACCTGGAACTTGCAATGAATCTTTAAGACTAGGCCCACATTGGTTCCCATCATTCCCCCTCTCATCAAAAGGATTCGACCTCGAATCTCTACCTGGATCAAAGGGAAAAAATGTTAGTAATATTGAAAATAACATAAACATGATACTTACCTGGAAGATCCACTTTATATGAATTTTTATTAATTTTTTTAGAAATTGAAAAAGTTCATCCAAGTTACTCTTGTCATCAACAAGCAAAAGCATCAAAGCTAAATGAGTAAATGGATTAAAACCATAAATAATTTTAAAAGAAGAATAAGAAATAGTAGTATGCATGGTCCTATTATATGCAAACTCTAATAAGGGCAAATGGTACTCTCGCAAACATTCATACAACAAGTCAATGAATGGCAAATGATACTCCCACAAATGTTCATGAAACACATTTAAGGTTTTCCCTACACTAAAATGACCACTCTCATTATATGCAAACTCAATGAATGACAAGAAATACACCCACAAACGTTCATGAAATACGTTAATGAATGACAAATGACACTCCCACAAACGTTCATGAATCACATCTAAAGTTTTCCTTACATCAAAATGACCACTCCAATTATATGCAAACTCAATGAATGGCAAGCAATACTCCCATAAACGTTCATGCAACATGTCAATGAATGGCAAATGATACTCCTACAAACGTTCATGGAACACATTTAAAGTCTTCCTTGCCCCAAAATGACCACTCCAATTAGATGCAAACTCAATGAATGGCAAGCAAGACTCCCACCCATGGTCACGCCACATGTTTAAAATGCACTTTACACCAAAATGACCCAACAAACCACATCCATGCACTAGCATCTCACGTATAAGACTAGTAGGCTTACAAAGTTTATTCTCTCTAACCAAATACCAATCTAGTTTATAACACTTACCAAACGATGCATTCTCACACGCTCCATACACAGTAGCAAAGTCATCATCATTAGCATGCAATCGCTTATCATATTCAAGTCTCAATAACTTGGTATCTATAATGATGACAAGGACATACATTCTTGCTAAAGCATCAACCACAAAAATTTCCTTACCTTGTGTATACTTGATTACATGAGGAAATGTTTCAATAAATTGCACCCACTTGGCATGCATTTTATTTAACTTACCTTGTCCCTTCATGTGCGTCAAGGACTCATGCTCTTCAAAGATAGGTCGAGTAGGAATTGTTGCACCTGGCATAAAATTAATGTAATGCTCTATCTCTCTAATAGGTGGCAATCCACTAAATACACCATTAGAAATCATAACCTCATATCCCTGTAACAAAGAAACAATAACACTAGGCAAAGAGTCATTAAATTCGTTAGTATAAAAGCTTGCCTTAGTATAAAATCTCACTTTTATTTTTTCGTGTCTCTCAACAATGTCTTTTTCTTTTTCCTCATGTGACTCAACTCTTTTTTCATAACTCTCAGCCACCTCTCTATTTTATTTTTCACTCTCTATTTCTTTTGATGTTTCAATCTCATTTTCTTTTTTCCTTTCACTCTCTTTTTCATTTTCACTCTCTTTTTTTCTTTTACTCTCCTCTTTTTTTGAACTTTCAATCTCACAATTGTTTTTCAAATCATTCTCTCTTTTTCTTGAGGTTTTAGCCTCACCCTCATCTTTTTCTCTCATTTTTCTTTCTCTCTCTCTCATTTTCGGCCTCACTATTTCTTTTTTTCTCAATCTCACATTCACTCTTGCTTTGTAACTCAATCTCACTTTCACTCATGTTTTTTTTATCACTCTCACTTTTCAATTTCAGTTGGTCCCCATAGACTTGTGTTGGAGTTAAAGGAGCAAATTTGATTATTTTTCCATTATTTTTAAAACTGTACATGTTCCTTAACCCATCATAGATCACCTTCCTATCATACTGCCATGACTTCCCCAGCAAAATATGTCCAGTATGCATGGGCACTACATTACAAAACACCATATTCTGGTATTTTTCAATGGAAAAAGAAACTAGTACTTGCTTATTTACCCTAACCTCCCCACAATCACTCAACCACTGCAACTTGTATGGTCTAGGGTGTTTCAAGGTAGGTAAACTCAATTTCTCAACTAAAGTAGTACTAGCTACATTAATACAACTCTTCACATCAATAATCATATTACATACCTTGTTGTTGATGTGACATCTAGTATGAAAAATGTTCTCACTCTGTTGCCTTGTATCATTCATCTTAATTTGTGTATTGAGGGCATGCCTAGAAACAAGAGACTCACCATACTTTTCATTCTCATACCCATTTTCAACACTAGTCTCACTTCGCCTCCTATCACTCCTGCCATGTACATTTCTAATCAGGACTTCTCGTTGATCCATCCTATCTCTCACCTCACCTAACACCAAATTCAATTGCTCAAACTGTTGTTGCATGGCTTGCAACACAAAGGATGAGTTATCTACCATCTCCTTTGGTGATGAGTCACTCCTATGAGATATCATAACATGCTGCACAAAAAGAATGTTAGTGGAAAACCTCACACACTCCCTTACGTGTTTACACTCAAATAATGGCACTCTACTCATGTTTCAAACTTAATTGGCTTTTTTTCCCGATAATAATCTCACACTCTCTTGCCTTTTACCTCAATAGTTTTCTCGCTCAAGTTCTTTAAGAACTAGTTGAACTAAATTAAGACAATACAACATTGTATTATTCCAACCAGTAATATAGATCCAAGACACAAGAGCAAAAAAATAATGAGTGAATAAAATGACACGAAACACAAGAAATTTATACGAGGGAAAGAGTAATGATCAAACAAGATACCCACTAGAAAGATGTTTTTAGCCCCTTTGATGATAAAACTCAATCAACAAATGTATTTCTTTCTCTTTATTGTAAATATGTAGCAACCTATGAGTATGCTACCTTTTTTTTTTCGAATTTTTTTTTCCTTTCTTTTCTTTTCTTTTCTCTAATTCAATCACAAACAGTAATATTCAATTGAAAATCAAGTAATTGAATTCAAATACACAAGGATTGACAAAGAAATTATAAGAGAATCAATGAAACGGCACTCCAAGCAATTGATAAATTTAGAGATGTGAGAAACCCTAGAATTTTGAAACCCTAGGATTAACAACACAAAACCCAAATGAACAAGACAATTTTGGCAGCCCAAGCTGATGTAATTCAACAACTTTTTTTTTTTTTTCAAATTTTGGTTTTGAATTTTTTTTTCTCAACCCTAGAACAATGAAGTCCAAGAATTCAATATGCAATAAATCAAAAATAGAATCAGACCTGATTGGAAACTGAGCTCTGATACCAAATAATATGAACCCGCAGGAATGGAATCCCTTGAACCCACAATTAATTTGAAAACTCACCCAAGAAAGCCAAACTCAAGTCAATGGATGGAAAATCTAGACCCGATGAGAACCCGTTTCAAGAACCTAGATTATATTAAAATCTAGACCCGTTGAAGTACCCGTCTCAAGAACCTAGATTACAAGGAGGAACGCCACAAAGGTTGTGATTTACCTTTGATAAGTTCAAAAGTTCAATTAAGAACAAGAGGAGTAAAACTCAACTCACAATAAATAATTCATCAAATTTCATAAACTTCATAAACTGAGGCTATAAAGAGTATTTAAAGGTAACCCTAATTAAAACCCTAACCCAAAATAAACCCCCATTGTTCCAAAAATACCCCTGGATGAATAGTGAGGCGCTACAGTGATTCGGCCAGATGAACAGTGTGTCGCTATAGTATTCGGACGTGAACAGTGTGCGCTACAGTACTTCTTGAAACCCTAGTTCCTAAAATGTAACTTTCCAAATAAGCCCTTGGCCACAATACAAGGCCTTCTCAAAACCCTAGTTCATAAGAAATAAGACATACGTGGGTCAAGTATCCTCAAGCCCTCTTATTCTAAACTAATAAAATAAATATTTTAACAAATTGAAAGCCATCAATAACAATAGGCCCAAACGGTACTCTAAGTCATGTCTTCCACATCTTGTATCAGGTGGATTAAAACTGGTTCTCCTTTTTTCAAGCCCATCTTGAGTGTTGGGCTCTTACTAGCTTCATCCCAAGTGGATTGCACCAATCCTTACATTGCTTCCTTGATTTTCGTGGCTATTGATCTTGTAATTGGCCCACCTGAAACTTGTAATGAATATTTAAGACTAGGCCCACCTAAGTTCCCATCCGTTGGGTGGAGGGGACGGAATGGACGAAGGAGAGAAAGAGAGGGGGCTCATGCGGGAAGGAGGAGAAATAAGGAGAAAGAAAAAAAAAAGAAAAAAAAAAAGAGAAAAACAAAAGATGACAAGAAAAGATGAGAGAAAAGAAATGAGGTCCAATTCTCATAACGTGGGTCACAAAAATGATCCAATGAAAATGATTTCAAAACTGTAAGCTAAATAAAATAATTCAAACGCAGTGAAAAACTTAAAATAAACCAACAATAATTTTAAAATCCATAAACAAACTAATTTAAATTAAAGAGCAATTTAAATGCAAAACAATAAATAATATTAAGAAAGCACATTAAAAAATAATTTTTACAACTTAAAAATATCATAAAATAATATATCAAAACTCTCATAATTTTAAAACAAGAGAACCAATATTTAAATTAATTAAAATAATCTTTCAATTAAAATACACTAAAATACGGGGTGTTACAACTTTACATGGCTTTTTTATAAGACCTATTGGAAGGTGATAAAAAAAGAGTTGATATCTGCCATCCAAAATTTCTTCTTCACTAGTAAACTTCTAAAGGAATTAAATCATACTAATCTGGTCCTGATCCCAAAGGTTGATAATCCAAATGAAATTCACCAATTCAGGCCAATCAGCATCTCGAATGTGTGCTATAAAATCATTTCAAAAATTCTTACCAATCGTCTCAAGTCTATCCTATCCCAAATCATTTCTCCTTGCCAATCAACATTCATACTTGGAAGATCTATATAAGAGAATACCATCCTGGCTCAGGAATTTTTCTATCATATGAAAAAAAAAGGCAGGATAGGACAAATGGCCATAAAAATTGACATGACAAAAGCCTTTGATTCTATGGAATGAACTTTCATTTTTTCAGTCCTCCATCATGCCAGTTTCAATAAAAAATGGATCAGCTTGATAAGGGAATGTATTTTCACGGTCTCTTACTCAATCATTATAAATGGCTCCCCTTATGGCTTTTTCAAACTAACAAGAGGCCTCAAACAAGGGAACCCTCTTTCCCCTTTCCTTTTTATTCTTGGTAGTGAAATCCGCTCGCATCTGATCCTTAGAAGTGAAAATCTTTACTCTGTAAAAGGCTTAAAGCTGGCTAGAGGATGTCCTTCAATCTCCTACATTTTATTTGCTGATGATCTTTTTATTTTTGGATCTGTAACCCCTTCTAATGCTCAAGCCTTTTCTGATTTCCTTCATACTTATAACAATTAGTCAAGAGAAAGTATTAATTAAAGAAAATCTTTAATTTACTTAAGTAGAAATACTCCACCTTCCACAAAAAATGAGATCAAATCCATCTTTCACTTCATAATATTTCCTCCTCATTTAAAATATCTTGGGCTTCCGTTATCCAAAGGTAGAGTTACAAAAAAATTCCATTTGGATATATTTGAAAAAATCTAATTCAAGCTCCAAGGCTGGAAAGCAAAAATCCTCTCTCAAGCAGCAAAAACAATTCTTATCAGAGTAGTAGCTTGTGCGATTCCCAGCTATGCCATGGCAACCACTCTTTTTCCAAGATCTTGGACAACAAAGCTTGATGGTCTATTTTACAAATTTTGGTGGGGCTTTGATGACCCCACAAAAAATAAATATACCTCCAAGTCTTGGAAAGCAATCTGCTTACCAAAATCAATGGGTGGGTTAGGTCTCAAACATATGTCTTTTTTCAACTCTGCGCTTATTTCTAAATATGCATGGTCTTTTGTGCAAGAGTCTAATAGTCTATGGAAGGAAATTCTTTCCAAAAAATACTTAAGATCTGAAACTTTCTTCAATGCCAATCTTAAGCCCTCAGATCCTTGGTTCTGGAAATGCCTTTTAAAACAAAAAGAATTTCTGAAGACTAGCTACTGCTATCAGATAAACAATGGTACATTTGCAAAAATCTGGAATGATCCCTGGATTCCTACTATATCAAGTCTTAGACCCCACTCTAATTCAAGCCTTTCTTTCCTTGACCACAACTAATCTGTTTTAGAGCTCATCCTAGAAGAGTCAAGAATGTGGGATACCTTGCTCCTTAATGCCCTCTTAACTGAAGAAACGACAAGAGAAATCTAGAAAATTTCTTTGGCCACTCATGACTTTTATACCATCACAGACAAAATCAAATGGATCCATCACTCCTCTGGAATTTTTTCTATAAAATCAGCTTATGCCGCCATAGTTAAATCCAACTATAATCCTTCTTCAGTGCCAAATACAACTTATTGGAAGAAGCTATAGAAAATGAAAATGCAAGACAGGCTAAAGCTTTTTTTGTGGAAAGTTTGTAACAATACTCTTCCCGCAAAATCTTTGTTAAAAAAAGGTTATCCCCTTAAAGAATGATCAATTTCTATGCCCTCTGTGTAACATAGTAGAAGAAGATCCTCAACATCTTTTTCTCATCTGCCTCTATTCAAAAATTCTCTGGAGACAATCTTTTTGGCCGATAGATACCACTGTGTTTGCAAGTCAAGACATGGCAAGTTGGGTTCAAAACATTCTTAATCTGGGCTCTATCTTAAAAGTCCCTGAAAATGAACACCATAGCTTCCAACTCTTTGCAACTATTGCCATGGACTCCATTTGGTTTCTAAGGAACAAAATAACCCATGATCAAATACATACCACCCCAATCTTTTTGTCACTTCAGTTCAAAAAATATTTCAAGAACACAATAGAGCATGGTCATTCAAGAATGACCACCAAAAAGTTGATATCATAACCCGTCAAGACCCACTAGAGAAATGGATCATCTCTTTTGATGTTGCAGTTAGGGATCAAGATAGTATAATTGCATCCATATGTAGGAATGGCACATGGAAGTTTCTAAGTGCTAAAACAGATCATATCAGTAGCACCCAACTGAATATAGGTGAAAAGTTGTTCTAATGGCACTGCAGAAGGCAGAAAAAATGAGGCTGGATAATATTATTCTGGAAGGAGACTCCAAAGTTGTAAATCAAGCTATTAACAAATCCTCTTTAGATGCTAAATCCCATCGTCAATGATGTTAAGCACACTTTAAAAATCCTTCAAGATCTAAAAAGCGAGAAAAATTCATTGATCCAATAATTGATGCACGCATGATTTAGCTTAATGTACAACGGCAATACAAGCCTTTGTAACATTCCCCTAATCCAAATTTTTCAATATTTATTACATTTTCATAGTGAGAAAAATCTTCCCAATAGTTCTGTATAATTAAGATACCAACTATATTTTATATTTCATGATTTTATATATCATTATCAACTTGCTAAAAAAAAAAAAAAAAAAAAATTTGTATAAAGAAGAACTGCCCCATTGGCATCTATACTGGGAGCATTTTGACTTGGGGGGCTTGGTCCCCCCAAACCTGTTGAAATACTTTTGAAGAATAACTTCAGCCCAAAATACTTCGTTATCGGGTCTGGAAACTGGCCCAATGGTAACGGTTGCTCAATGTGGGCTTCAACTTTCAACGAGCTAGTCCCACTTTAGGTCCACCTCTGCCCATATTGCATTCATTTAAAAGGAAAATTTTAGTCGTAATTTGATTTATATTTTAAATAGGAGAAGTTCCCTTACGTATATGTTTTGACCCAGCCATCCTCGAATAAAACTACTTTTGACAGAAATTTAAAATCCTCGCGCACTCCTACAAAATATACTTAAAATTTTTTTTATTTTTTTATAGGGTGCAATAATGTTTTTTATAAAATGTGAAGTGTGAGGTAGTGAATAGTGACTGATGAGAAGAATTTTTTATTTTAAAATTATATCTAGCATTATTATTATTATTATTATCTCTAATTTGAATTAAGTAAAATCAACAACGAGTTGAGTTATCTCTTGAAGGGTTAAATTTTCTGCATAAACAACCAACACATGTTTATCGAGTCGACAATATATATTAGGAGAAGTTCCCTTCATGCGTTTGGACGCATGTGAATTATTGATGGACCTCTGATTGGTGGTCCTGTACCATGTTATTAGTCCGCACGTCTCTCTTACAATTACCCACATGCAGATGGAAAACCAGGTCATAGCACAATATAATAATTTCCATACAAAACCATATGAGAATGACATTAATCGGTGAATTAGTGTTGCTTTTGAACTTGAAGTCTAGGTGGATATGTTTGACATGGCTACTAATTAACGGTCCACGTGATGATTGACATAGGTTTTTTCATCCCAATCTACTAGCTTTGCTAATTTATATATATTTCTATAATTATTGAATTATGACTAACTGTGAGATAATGCCCATGAGATTCGAATAAAATCTCGTCATGAAAAACATATAGGTTGAATTATATAGAATAATTTTATTTAAAGGTTTGAAATTATTGGAAGGAGAAATTGTAAGTACAGTCATCTCAATCAGTTGGAAACAGTAAAACTAACATGTGTGGACCTGCGTAGATATGTTGGAATCTACAACATTTTTGGGTTGTATACGTAAGTTGGCCTTACCCCTTAGCAATAATTCACATTCATTTGCTTAATCCAAAACTACAACAATAATAAAAGGAAGATACTTGTCTTCTGCTTCTCTCCACCAACTTTCAAAAGAACCGATCATCCAAGTCCATGTATATTACCATCTGATCTCTCTCTTTCCTCTCTCAAGGAAAAGAACAGTGATCGCATGGCTAATTTCATCTCCGATGACCCCAAGAACCCACTTCTCCCCATCAATGACGATATCCAAAGGGGCAAAGCTTCCGTTCCACTCTAACATCCATGTTTACGCCCAAAAACTTCTACATCATCCTCGGACCACTTCTGGCCGCCATCATTTGCCTCTGTGTGAAGCTGGATGGCCCCGTGGCCGGCCGCAACATGTTGGCCATTCTTGCCTGGGTCTTTGCTTGGTGGCTCACTAAGGCCGTGCCCATGCCTGTGACCTCCATGTCCCCGCTCTTTCTCCTCCCACTTTTTGGGATTTCCTCTGCCGATGAGGTTGCGCACTCTTACGTGGACGACGTGATTGCCCTTGTTTTAGGCAGCTTCATACTTGCTCTTGCTGTCGAGCATTACAACATTCACAGAAGATTGGCCTTGAATGTGAGTTCCTAGCAACCATTCATTCCTCCTTTTTTTTTTTTTTTTTCTGCTTTACCTATCAGCTTTCTCTAACCCACTTGTATTTTTGAATGGTCTTTACTGGATTTCTTCTGAAAATAGCTATCTGTTCCTTTTCTTGGGTAAATTTCTGTTCTGTAGTTAACAGATTTTAGAGCGTTCTTATCATTCGTCAACACCGTAGTAAGAAACGTTACAAACTTCCATAATCGTTGGCTTTTCATAAAATGACTCAAAAAATCAAAAGAAAGAGGAAAACAAAGCCAAATACCAGTTTAACACTTTAATTATGTAATCAATAATCATTCCTCAATTCAGTTTGATTCTTAGAGCTACATATTATTAGTCATACGAGGATTTTGGCTTCTAAAAAACAAGAAAGCTAAGAAGACGACGAAGGAAAGAAAAGAAACAAATTTCTCTCTTTCTCCAATATTTGATCACCTTGCCTGCTCTGCTCTGGAACTTCCATAATTTGTCATTTTCTTAATTCATGAAGCATGCATCTACTTTATCGTACAAAGACTTCTAGTGAATTAGTGGCTCACCGCTCATTATGTCTCTGCACGTGGGGACAAACAGATAACTCTGATATTTTGTGGAGATCCATTGAATCCTCCACTCCTCCTTCTGGGGATATGTGCCACCTCAGCCTTCGTAAGCATGTGGATGCACAATGTGGCGGCGACGGTGATGATGATGCCGGTGGCCACCGGGATCCTACAGCGCCTGCCCACGGGCCCCACTCAATCCAACGCTGAGAATAAGTTCTGCAGGGCAGTGATTCTTGGTGTGATGTACTCTACTGCCCTGGGAGGGATGAGCACCCTTACTGGGACTGGTGTCAACCTCATATTGGTGGGCTTGTGGAAGAGCTTATTCCCTCACGAACAGCCTATTAGCTTCAGCAAATGGTTCTTTTTTGGATTCCCTTTGGCTTTGTTGATCTTTTTTGCATTGTGGGGTATACTTTGTTTGTTCTATTGCACAAGGGATTCAGGGCAGGCTCTCTCTGCTTATTTGGACAAAGCCCATTTGAAGAGGGAGCTTGAACTGTTGGGTAAGACTGAAAAGTGAAAACAACCCTCTAAAACTACCGATACTCTTAACATGATATAAACCTGATCAAGTTGTGATCTTTACTCTGGTTGGAGCAGGTCCAATGGCTTTTGCCGAGAAGATGGTGCTGACTGTGTTCGGGGTGCGTCACCAAGCATTGTAATGTATTGAGTAGAATAATAATATGGGGAATGGCTTTTAGATTAATATAATAGGTTGGTGCAGATGCTGATAGTTTTGTGGATGACAAGAAGCATAACAGAGGACATTCCTGGTTGGGGAGCTCTTTTCAATGGCCGCGCTGGTGATGGAACAGTTAGTGTGAGAACCCCAACTCAATAACTACAATTTCCAAAACATCAACTGCTTATCAATTGGCTTTCCTTCCCTTAGAACAAAATTTATTCCTCAGAAGTTGACTCTTAATTATGCAGGTGATGATGGCAACTTTGCTATTCATAATTCCAAACAAGAACCAAAAGGGAGAGAGGCTGATGGACTGGAAAAAATGCAAGAAGCTACCCTGGGACCTTATTCTGCTTCTAGGAGCTGGTTTTGCCATAGCAGATGGAGTCCAGTCTAGTGGCCTCGCTGAAATGCTATCAAATACCCTAGATTTCTTAGAGAAAGCTCCATACTTAGCCATTGCCCCAGCTGTCTGTCTTGTTAGCAGTATCTTGACAGAGTTCATCACATCCAACAACGCCACTACCACACTGGTAGTCCCTCTTCTTGCCCAAATATCCAAAACCATGCACGTGCACCCGCTCCTTCTCATGATTCCTGGAGCCATTGGAGCGCAGCTTGCTTTCCTACTTCCCACGGCAACACCATCAAATGTTGTTGCCTTTGCGACTGGATATATTGAAGTAAAGGATATGATCAAGATTGGATTGCCACTTAAGATTGCAGCAATTGCTGCACTGTCCATTCTGATGCCTACGCTTGGTAATCAATCCTTTTCCTTTCATCCGATAATTCCTTGATCTATTTTAGCTGGTTAAAACGATTAAATTGATCTGGGTATGTGGCTGATTCATGACTTTTTATTTCTATTGCAGGAGCTTATGTTTTTGGGATAAATAAAGACGTTTTGTAACAGGCAAATTCCCAAATGTGGTTGCAATTTCCTGCAAATTTTCGGGGGCATGCCCATGTAATGAAATAACAACTCATCATGCATATAAGGTTTTTGACAAAAGTTTGTAAAGAAAACCTCTGTTTTAATTCATTGTATTTTTTTGAACACCTTTCTACGGTGCCTTTACAGTCCTTATGTAGAAGAAGCTATAACGAACTTCATCCCACAATTACGGATCAATTGCAACCTTTCCTACCAGAATTTTATTCTGTTTACTAGAATATTCCCTACTACTCTACTGTACACTTGACTCGCTTGCACTATGCTGCTGCATTGCTCCTCTGTTAGTGCAGAATGTTTGGTTGAGTCTCCTTTTTCCTTAACAACCCCTCACTATTCTAGCAGCACCTGGCAGATTGTGAGGCTTGATCGTAAGAACATAAAGCAAGCGGTGGAGAGTGGCTTTGTGAGAATATCAACTAATTGATATTTGTTGTACACAAATGAAACATTAAGAGTCTTGGCTGCCACTTGATCCTTTACAAAATGATAATCTAATTCTACATGTTTGGTGCGAGAGTGTAGAATTGGATTTACAGACAAGTATGTGGCTCTCAAATTATCACTCCACAGAGTTGGTGGATTAGTTAAGAAGATATCAAGTTCTTTCAAGAGTGATTGAATCCATAGAACTTCACAGGTAGTATTAGCAACTGCCTTGTATTCAGCCCCTCAGTGGATGATCTCACAATTGTCTACTGCTTTTTGGAACCCTAAGAAACCATATGTGAACCAAAAAAGACACAAAAATCTCATGTGAACTTTCTATTATTAGGACAACCAGCCCAGTCAGTATTAGAGAAAGCTGAGAGAGTGAATGTGGATGGCTTAGAAAATAGAAAAAGTTAGGAGTGAGTCTAAGATATCTAAGAATTCATTTGACTGCCTGCTAGTGAGAGATTTTGGGGTTATGTATGTATTGACAAACTTTGTTAACAGCAAAAGATATATCAAGACGAGTAAAGGCTAAGTATTGTAAACTGACAACAACACTTCGAATAAATGTGGATACTAAAAAGAGGACCCATCAAAAGCTGTGAGTTTGGTAGAAACTGACATGGGAGTAGAGATAGGTTTTGCATTGTGCATGTTGGTACAATGAAGAAGGTCAAAAATATATTTTGATTGACACAAGAACAAACCTTTATTATTTATGCAAATCTCAATTCCTAAGAAATAATGCAACTGACTTAGATGTTTAATAGGGAATGATGTACCAAGTGCAGAAATGAAGTTTGAGATTAGAATGGAATTTGAGCTTGTGACTATGATGTCATCAACATATATTAGAACAAAAACAACATGAGATACATTTCTATAAATAAAAAAAGAGGTGTTAGACTTTGATTCTTGGAAACCAAGCGAGAGAAGTTTTGTACTAAGTTTAGAGAACAAGGCTCGAAGGGCTTGTTTTCGACCATTTTTCAATTTACACACATAAGATGGATAATCAGGATGCACAAAATCTCCAGGTTGCTGCATGTACACTTCCTTTTCTAGATTACCATGTAAAAAATGCATTTTGTATGTTTAATTGTTGTAGTGACCAGTTGAAAGAAATAGCAAGGAATAGGAGGATTCGAATGGTTGTGGGTTTGATCACTGGAGAAAAAGATTCGTTGTAGTCAATCTCGACTTGTTGATGGAATCCTTTGGCTACAAGGCGAGCTTTGCGCCTTTCTAGAGTGCCATTGGCCTTCCCTTTTGTTTTGAGTATCCATTTAGAGCCCAAAACATTAAAGGAGGATGAAGGCGGTATTAGATCCCAAGTGTGGTTGTGTAAAAGGGCTTGAAATTCGATTTTCATGGCTTCACGCCATTCTGAAAATTTAGTGGCTTCTGTGTGGGTTCTTTAGGAATGGTGGTGGGTGTCGATAGAGTAAGTGAAAGTGAGGGTCTCATTTTAGGCCAAAGTATAGTACCATCTGTACGAGTAAGAGGATGATGAGCGTTTACCTTGGATTGAGTGACCATAGGATGAATAGTGTGCGATGGAGCTGCCACTGGGAGAATCGATGAAGGGGATGCTGAGGAAGACGAAGACTCTGGAAGTGAGGGTTCGAGATATGGAGAAGATAAGACAGGAACCGATTGTGCGGATGAGTTTGGGTTTGAAGAGAGTGAACTTGAGTGTGTTAAGTGGGGATCGGGAAAAGGTGTGGGTATGGAATCAACGGGATGAGGAGTAGGAGGGGTTGGACTGAACAGGTTAAATGGTACTGGGTTTGCATCACATAAGCAGAGGATTTTGCTGCAAACAAGTTTTGCAAAGTGGACTCAACTTCATGCGTGGTGGAGCAATCGAGTACCTATGAAAGAATCTGTTCAGAGAATGAGGAGTTAATGGCAGAAAGGATAAGCTGATCAAGTAAAAGCAATTGAGTGTATTTTGGATTGACAATTCCGTCGATCATGGGGGGAGGTATGGTAGATGAACTATCCACATGATTGAACAGTTGATGACCCTTGAGAAAGGGCACCATTTATGCTTTCCATAAGAGGTAATTATCTATGATAAGTTTAATGGTGATTAAATAGTTTGCAGAATTGATGATGGTAAGGTTGACAATGGAGGTTTGGTTTTGTAAAGTTGAGATTTCGGATGAATCACTAGAAGCCATTCGGCTGTGTAGAAGAAAAAAAAGAAGACATGAGTCTGTTAAGAGGGTCCGATACCATAATGAAATAACAACTCATCATGCATATAAGGTTTTTGACAAAAGCCTGTAAGGAAAATCTTTGTTTCAATTCATTGTATTTTTTTTGTACACCTTTTTACAGTGCCTTTTCAGTCCTAATAGAAGAAGCTATAACAAACTTTATCCCACAATTTCGGATAAATTGCCACCTGTCCTACCAAAATTGTATTCTGTTTACTAGAATATTCCCTACTACTTTGCTGTGTACTCGACTTGCTACTTGCACTGGTGCTGCTGCATTCCTCTTCTGTTTCCTTAACACCATGGAACAAGTTTTTGCTATCCCCTTGGCAAATGAAGGCTACTTGTATAGCCACAAGGAAAGAGTATGATTCAATTAAACAAAAAAAGAAAAAAAGAAAACGAAAGGTGGGCATGTTATTATTGCATTTCTTAGGGTGTTTTGTGCAATTATCTCATGTAAACACAACTAAATATGCAAGATTGGAAGAGTTATCACCTGGCGTTTATCATTCCAATAAGAGAAATGCTTTATCCTTCAGTCTTTAAATATATTTTTTAATAAAAATATATTTAATATATAACGTAAAATTATGTCAATTTATAAATTTATTTTTGTAATTATAGCACATATCTTCTACGAACTGTATGATTTCAAAATGAGCTAATCCACGGGACTAATCAATAAGCACATAGTAATTAAATTGTACAAAACACAAAAAGAAAACAACACGGTTACGTTTTCAGCTAAATTGGGCTGAGTCTCACTTTACAACGCGTTACTTAATCAAATATGTAATCTCTAAGGGACAAAACTCGCTATCATTTCTGTTCAAAATGTGGTTGGAAATGACTCGTAGCACCAGTGTTTGGCGATTCGAGTGGTCAAGGGCTCCATTGTCCGTCTTTTACGTTCATACTTTTGGACCAAACGAATAAATTTATATTATATTGGAAAAAATAATTTTTCCTATCCCTTCGCTCTTGTGAAAAAAATATGGATTAAAAATACTAACTAATTAACATATACTAAAACTTTTTAAAAGAAAATTATTCATTTGATTTTGACACTATCTATATTTTTGTACACAGGTTTTTAAAAAGGATTAGTTGCTCTCCGATAGTTTTTATGTCCATTTTCTAAATAGTACTGCTACATCTATAAAAGAATTATATAAAAATAATTTCATAAACTGACGTAATTTTATCTGATCCGTTACATCTACTTTCTAATAAAAATAATTTTATAATTTAAAAAATCATATCGAGTTACGTCAATTTATAGAATTATATATGTATAATTCCTTTGTGGTTAGAGTATTTTTCTTTTTTAAAATCTTCTTTAATTTATAATCATGACAAATTTTCTATATGCCTGTGATTTTGAACCTTATCTCATTGCTTAATCTGCCCATACCCCTCCCTATTTAAAGAACTAACAAATTTAAGGTTGGGGATTTAGATTTTGGTTTTGGTTTTTAAAACCTAATTTGTATTATATGTAAAATATGGTTTTGGATTTTACAAAATCTAAACAAGCTTTTAATTTTTTTTTTTTTCAAATTTAAATTCTTATATCCAAACACAACCCTTATACATATAAAGTGGTATGTCTATGCAGAGAATTCAAGATGATTATAAAAATAAAGTTTGTTTACAAACAGAAATAATTGCGAGATCTGTGGCATTCTCTTTACAATAATGAAAATGGTTTTTATAATTCCTTTTATAAAAGTTATTTTTTTTTTATATTTATATATGATTTAAAAGTTATTGTCAATTATGGTATGGACATGTTATATTATTATTTTAATTCTTTGCTTGATTGGGTGGATTACAGCACATAGTTCCTACAAAATCTATGACATCCGTCTCATGGATTGTCTGTAATTCGAGTGTCCGAATTACAGGGACGATTCTAAGACTGGACCCCACGCTCCCCCAATTACACGCTCTAAAGTCTAAAGACTTCCAAACCCGAAACCTAATCCACTCCACTCCGCCCCCCATTAGCCACCTCTAAAGTTCATCAACCGCTGACATGTGTGCACCAACTCTCCAACGGCTGTAGATCCGCCAAAGACCCCACCATGACCAAAACACACGGCGCTCTCCACGTCTCCTCCACGCAACACATGTCGGTCGGTGCATTCATGGTTAAGCGCTACTGCTCCCAAACCGTAATTCCCCACAAACTCCAAGCCAAAAACCTTATCCCTGGCTGACCAAAATTCCCCACCCTACAGCTAGCCGTTATCCTCGTCTCACGACCCTATATATACCCAACCAAGCAATCTTTCATCCATCACGACTTGCCCTTTACAACCCGTTACAGAAAATTCGACGGTTACAATGAAAGCCCAGTTCTTTTACCTTCTTACCTTTCTCTTCCTCCCCATCTTCTCCGCCGCGGCCGGCCCCAGAGGGCCGCTTCTCGGCGGGTGGCAGCCGATTAAGAACGTCAATGACCCGCACGTGAAGGAGATCGGGGAGTTCGCCGTGTCCGAGTACAATAAGACGTCCAAGGCCAGCCTGCAGTTCCAGAATGTGGTCAAGGGCGAGACCCAGGTCGTTTCCGGCACGAACTACCGTCTTGTCGTCGTGGCAAAGGACGGGGGCGTGACCAAGAACTATCAGGCTATTGTGTGGGAGAAACCCTGGGAGAATTTTAAAAAGCTCACCTCTTTCACGCCTGTAAAAGCTTGAAGGACCGATATTATGTACTATCGACTACTTTGTGAAGTTGGGTGGCGGGTGATTTTTAGCTGTGTTAATGTAACATCGATCGATCTTTAGTTGCTTGATTACCGATGGATATGGAGAATAAATCTTATATATGAATTGAGAGCTTTTGTTGGTTTATAGATTTGTGTTATCTTTGATTTTCAGTTATTGTTTTTATTTATTTATATATCATTATCGAATTTGGTGTTATTTTTGTTTATTATGGGCAGGAGGTCCTCAAATTCAATCCCTTCGATTAGAAAGAGGGAGAAGGGTTGAATCTCTGTTGCATAAATGCCTCTATGTTTATACCTTGCTAACTTATGCTGCATAACAACATGTTTATAAAGATCGGATCCTAATGTTTAGAGGATTTCAATGATCGGGGATTAACTTTTACATCCCATTAACGGTGTATAAATACTGTGGCTCCAGGCAACGTCAAACGCTTTCGTACCAAAATCAATGTGAGTGACGAGTTGGAACGAATACTTTAATTACATTTGCTTCTTCCTTCCTCTTTTGGCAAGCAAAGGTAGGGCTGAGTAGAAATCCAAAAATCCGACTCCGTTCCGGCTCCGCTCCGGTTCCGCTCCGACTCCGCAAAGTCGGAGTCGGAGTCGGAGTCGGAGTCGGAGCTGTGGATGATCCGACTCCGACTCCGCTCCGATCCGACTCCGACACTCCGACTCCGCCTCCGACTTAGTCCTCCGACTTCGCCTCCAATTTTATACATATTTTATAAAATATATGTGTTTTTCTATATATTAATCATTTAAATTTTATACAACTATATCTTATATAGTTAGTTAAACTCAATAATATACTAGTTAAATAATATATTTATACTATAAGATATATAGACTAAATTGACTAATAATATAGTTAAGTATATGACTATATATAAATATCATACTACTAAAAATATTACATTTTTTGGCCTAATAAATTCTCAACATATTCCTTTTAATAAATATACATTAGTAAATTAATTAATTTATGGCCTAATACTAATACTATTACTAATACTATTAGTAAATTACTATATAAATCACTATAGTATTAGTTATATTAATAGTCTAATACTATATCACTATATGATACTATTAACTATAGTGATATAGTAATACTAATACTAATATTTATACTAATACTAATACTAATATAGACTATAGTTATAACTTATACTTATACTAAATCACTATAACTTATACTAATATATTATATAGTTATACTGAATCACTATAACTTATACTAATATATAACATGGTTATAATAAATCACTATAATATAGTATAACTAATATCACTATTAGTGAGTTAACTAATACTAATATAGACTATATAGTTATACTAATCACTATAACTCTAATCACTATAACTATATATAGTATTAATATCATTATATCACTATAGTATTAGTGATAATACTATATTATCTCTAACATATAGTAATAGTACTATACCAATAGTAGGGGTGTACTACTAAAAGTTTATAACTAATACTAATATATAGTTTATAACTAAACTAATATTCTAATATTAATACTATTATATAGTCTAATATATTATTTAGCTTATCCATATATATTATAATGAGTTTGGATTGTGCTTATCTATATCTAATCTTATAAACATTTACATACTTTATTTTGGTTCATTTGTTAGGATTTAGAAGTTTGTAATTTTAATTTATTTTGGTGCATTTGGAAGTTTGTAATTTAATTTATTTTTATTATTTAATTTTTGAAAGCATGTTAGTACTTGTTTTTAGTTAGTTGTATTTTTTGTTGTAATCAAAAGTGAATTATTTAGTTTCGATTGTAATTTTTGTAACCATTGAAATTTGAAAGCACATTTTTTTTTTTAAAAAAAGTAGGCCAAATATGATGTTAAAAAAGAAAAACAAAAAAAGTTTAAAATCCGACTCCGCTCCGACAAGTCGGAGTCGGAGTCGGAGCGGAGGATGTGTCTGTCAGAGTCGGAGTCGGAGGTTGGATTCGACCTCCGACAAAGTCGGAGTCGGAGTCGGAGCCTGGCCATACCGACTCCGAATTGGTCGGTGCTCAGCCCTAAGCAAAGGCACTATATTGCTAGTGGAAGACGATTTGGAACATCAATGACCGGGCCCGCACGCGAAGGAGCTTGGAGAATTTAGGTTCGCTGGCCGACCCCAGTACAGTAGGGCGTCAAAGCTGACCCGAGGTTGAGAGAGAGAGAGAGAGTCAGTGGTTCTGTCATAGAGTTTAATGTCCGACAATAATATAAATATATATATATATATATTTATAGAAATTCTTACTCATTTTATTTTTATTTTGATCATTTATATATTTAATTTTTTTTATTTTTATTTTTACTAAATGATTAAGAAAATAAATTTTAATAAATTGATGTATTTTTTTAAATATTGAAATATATTAAAAAAATAAAAATAAAATATTGTACTAGCGGTTAAAGCTGGGTGGCATGCTAACACGGCTTTATATTTATTATGACCGATATATTCACTCTAAGCACTAAAATTAAATTAGTCCAAATTCATTAAGGTCCATTTAGACAGTGAATTAAAATGATATGAGTTTAAATGAAAGTTGAATAAAATGTTATTTTTTAATAATATTATTATTTTGATATTTAAGAAAATTAAATTATTTATTATATTTTGTATCAAAATTTAAAAAAATTATAAGGATAAGATGAGACTAAACATTTATTCTATCCAAACCAAGCTATAAAAGCAATGCCCTTGACATGAGACTAGCTAGTTGCTACTGACCATTTTCGTGTCCCTTATATCCTCTGTTTTTCATCCCTTGATTTTCTTTCTATGGTCTAAAGATGTGGTTTGGATAGGAAGTTAAAATGAGATGAGTTAAGATGAAAGTTAAAAATTAAATAATATATTGTGTTGAATATTCTTTTTTAATATTATTATTATTTTGAGATTTGAAAATGTTGAATTATTTATTATATTTTGTATAGACATTTAGAAAAGTTGTAATCATGAGATAAAATAAGATAAAATGAGATGAAACACTTCTTATATCCAAACGGGACAAAACCTTTTCCCTTCATTACCATGCTTGAAAGAGCATATTATTATTGAGCGAATTCTATATGGTTTCCGGTAAAACGCACCTTTTTCATGCGGTTACGTTTGGGTAGTGAGGTGATTTTAAATATTCTGTAAATAATAGTAAAAAAGTAATAAAAAGTAATGATAAAATATTAAATAATAATAATAAATAATAAGAATAAAATAATAATAAAGTGATCTTAGAACACTTCAGTATCCAAAGGTAGCTGGCATTTTCTCATGAAACAGAGAGCGCTTCTACCCTTGACTCCTGCAATACATTCTCACGCTGAGACACAATTATCCAACTTTCCTTAAGGGCTTGTTCCTTGGACGTTTCTTGGACGTAATGGGCCACAAAGTTTTGAGCTCAAGAAGGCCATTTCAATAATAGCTCATCGAACCCACATACATGCTATAATACTCAAGGCTCCAAGAATCCGCGTGATGAGTTATCTAACTATAAACCAGTTGGACTTGGATCTAGCGAAAATATATGGAGGCACCTGCAAAAGAATAAAGGTACACAAACGCTTGAAAACCTCATAATTTCATGCATACTATATTATGAACTGAAAATGGGAGATTTCATGTGAATTTTGTGCAAGAGTATCTGTAAGCAAAGAAATGGAAATTGATAAAGCGACTCTTAGGGCTTGTTTGGGGTTGCGGTAGTAGTCTTAAAAAGTACTTAAATAACTTTAAAAGTTATTTAATAGAAAAATTATATTGTTTGTGTGTTACATATTAATGAACTTTAATCTCAAATAAGTTAAAAAGTATGTTTAAGGAAAAATATCTCACTTTTTCTGATAATGCGAAACGTAATTCAAATTTTAAAAAGACTATCAATGAACGAAAATTCATATACAATTTTAAAATAATTATAACTTTTAAACTTTCTCAAATATATGGTCATAAACTTTGAGTACTTTAAACATATGATTATCAAATAGTAAATATTTTTTTAATAGTATGACTTATTATTTAAATTATAAGTTATAAGCCTTAAAATTAGAAGTTATATTCTCCACCATAATCCTAAATATGCACTTAAACGTGCAAGATACCGTGTGCATTCTCTACAAGATCATTTGTAATGACTTTGCATTTGAAAAGAGGGAGAAAAATAGAAAGAGAGTTTGAGCATACACGTAAGACCAGAAGGGAAAAATAAACAATAACGAAAAATTTGTGCGAAAAATAATTGATAATGAACAAATGATGCATGCGGTCTATAGAAAAGGCTATCGATCTTGTCCACAAAAAAACTTGTTGCAGCGGTGGTATTACGATCTCAGTCTCGCCAAAAAGGAGCTTTGTGGTTGAAATGCACATTTTGAAGATGAAGAGTGGTGGCATGAAGAAAAGATGGATGCAAAGTTGTGGGTTTGAGGGTAAGGCATTAAATGATTGATGAGGGGCATGTGAATGTGAAGGTGGAAAGGCATATCCGTCTTGGTTGGAATGCATGCCATTTGCCATGCTTGGTTGCAAAGTTGCAAACACCTTTTTTATCCTCTTGTATTATCCAGAAAATAAATAGATAAAGACACTTTGGAATATATATATATATATTTTAGTTAAGGTGTGATTTTTATTTTTTTATTTTTAAAATAAGTGAAATAACGCACACAATATGCATTAAAATATAAGTAAAAAAATAATTTTTCTCATCAGTTACTATTCACTACTCTACACCCCACATCCTATAAAAAAATAAAAAATAAAAAATTATCAGGTATGTGAATAAATAGTTGCTGATGTATAAAAAAACTTTAAATAAAATATTTATTAGAAGATATGACAAATAATTGATTAGAGTGTTTGGTGAAACTGAACATGATAGATCAAGCTTTTAATTACTCCAACATGTTCTAAATCTTATAAAAAATAAAAAATAATCTGGTCTTTAGATTAATTGATCCCAAGATGTGCAAATTTAATATCCATAGATATTCTTGATCATCCTGATCATGTCTATGGCGAAAAATGTGTGCTTCTCATAAACTTATGCTATTATATTGGCCACTACTTTGTGGCCACCTCCTCTATCAATCTGTACTTTCTTTCCACCTCATAGTTTTTTTTATTAAAGGATATTAACTATTTTATATAAATAATCAGCCTAATAATAATAATCCCAGTATTTAGTAAAAAGCAACAGAAAATCGTTTTCGCATAGAAACCGAATAAGTTCACAATTAATAATAATAATAATAATATAATAATAATTAAAATAAATAAAAGAAAGAAGTAAAAATCCCTTATATCTCTGTTATCGCCATCTTCGTCTGGGAAGCCAAAGTTGCACCAGCGAGAGATCAGAAACCCTAGGAGAGAGACGGAGATAGATAGAGATACACACAAGGGGAAACTGTGTGCCGAGTTCATCATTGGCTACTTGAAAGAGGATAGTTTAGCAGCGGAAGTGGAAGCGTAAGCACCTGCTTCCTTCGGAGAAGACGAAGATGAAGGGCCTCTTCAAGTCTAAGCCTCGTACCCCTGCGGACGTTGTCCGCCAGACCCGAGATCTGCTTCTCTACGCCCAGCGCGGTAGCACCTCTGATTCCCGTGAGAGTAAGCGCGAGGAGAAGGTTCGTTTCCGATTCCCTCTCTCTCTCTTCCTTCCTCTCCGTTCGTAGCTTGGATTTTTGGATCCGGATAATGCTGCATTTTGAGAATCTTTTATTCTTATTTTTTCCGGTTAAAGATTTGTTTTAGTTAAAAAAAAAAAAAAAGTCCAGGATTTTTTTTTCTCATTGAAACAAAAAAGATTTCTTCAATCAAGGTAATAGTGCTATCTGGCTCGGCTGTTGTGGTGTCTCTTGATTTCCGGTTCTTGATGGAGTTTATAAAATTCAATCACTGAATTTCGTTGCTTGCACACTTCATCAGTAAAAATCAATTTAACACTTCCAATTCTATGTTATTTATTTGCATCTGATAAATTCATAAATGATATTATTACCCATAAAACAACTCATCTAGGATATTAATGTTTTGTATACACTTGGAGAGCTGAAGGTTATATCGTTGATATATGGAACCCAACAGACCGGTGGTTTTTGGTCTTAAGCTTTGATGCCATGCAAACCTGATATTATGCTGGCCATGATTTTCGTTGATTCATATTTCCCATTGCAATAGATCTAGAATTCAACGGGTGATCCTTATCGCTTAGTTGGGGTTGTGGATGCCCTAATTCATAAGCTGACCTGGGTTGAAGTTCTTTTCCAAAGTTCGGGGCTGAATCTTCACAAAATCCTCTGCCACTGATATTTACCCCGTTAATTGATAAAAAAAAGGTGTATACTTTATTAGAGAACCTTCGTGGATACATGTTTTGTGCATCCGGATTATTTTTACAGTGATTGTTCATGTCTATCATTATCGTTTTTTTTTTTTAAACATTAAGTGCGATATTGAAAATAGGAATCCATCTGCTTCAAAACAAATACGATGGTACTTATAAAAAAAAAATGCATATGGTGCTAAAACATCTTTCTAACTTTAGTTTACATGTATTTGTAAGTTTTTCAGTTGAGTATCACAGCTTATTTAATGCACTCCAACTTGCTATTTTCCTTGCTTCTTAACTTTGCAATTCCCAGCAGGTGTTGGAGTTACGTAAAAATATCAGGGAGCTGAAGTCAATTCTTTATGGAAATAGTGAATCTGAGCCAGTTGCAGAAGCTTGTGCACAATTGACCCAGGAGTTTTTCAAAGAGAACACACTACGGCTTCTGATTTTGTGTCTTCCGAAGTTGAACTTGGAGGTAAGCATGAATTAGTTCTTGGAGTGAAAGCTGTATTTAGAAAATCAACTAGGGTTGTCACGTTTAGTTTGGGAGTTGTACTGTAGTTTCATGTGCTCCTATTAGACGAGTTGCCATTAGTTCAACCATTTGTAAGCTTTTCTTGAATTTCTGAAGTACTGCATGAACTTTCCAATGTAATGAGTGAAGACTTATTATTATGCTAGTTCCCTTGTAACCTATTATTAACAGTATAGTTATAATTTACATAATTGATGAGTTTAACTTCTGTTGGCTTCCTGGTGTCTAGATTTCTGGAAGCTGGTTAATTAAACTATTAAGAGGTTCCCTCATACTACCAAGAAAGTCTTTTAATGGAATTAGCAGGAAAGTTTGTGGAACGCCCAACAGTATATTTTTATTGACCATCACCTACTATTTGACACCTTGTGCTTGTGCCTACTAATCGTAGCTTGGTACTAATTTTGACATGGAGGGTGGTGGACCTTTTTGTTTGCTTGAGAGGTTTAAGGGGTAATCTGCAAATAGCCTCAGTTTGGAATATGATCCCTTTATGCCTTGTGTTGTGAATTTGGGTTGTGAGGAGTGGTTGATGCTTTGAAGATAAGGAATGCTCGGTGGATGAACTTAGATGTTTTTCCTTTAATTCCGTATTTCAGTGGGCTTTGGCTATTGTATTTAATGGAACTAGTGTCCATGATTTTCTTGTTTCTTTTTCTAGTTCTTGAAATTGAATAGGTTCAGTTTTTGTATACTTCTTGTGTACTTGGCTTTGCCTTGTTACCTGTCTCAAAAAAATTTTTATTCATAAAAAAAAAAAAAAAAAAAATTGACATGGATCTATCACTAAACTAGCACACTTAGGCGTTGCTATTGTATATGTCCCTTATACTTGGGCTCTTGCCTACTCTTTTGATTAATGAAAATTTTTACCGATAAAAAAAATAATTTTGACATGGATCATCATTTGCAGGCTCGAAAAGATGCCACTCAAGTTGTTGCAAATTTGCAAAGGCAACAAGTTCATTCAAGACTAATTGCATCTGATTACTTGGAAGCAAACATAGATCTAATGGATATTTTGGCAGAAGGGTAAGCAATTACCAGTTTAAGCAATTCAATTGGCTGATGTTAATCTTCTTCCTAATGGTAGAATGTTATTCCTTTTAGTTATGAAGACACGGACATGGCATTACACTATGGTGCAATGCTGAGGGAGTGCATTCGTCACCAGATTGTTGCAAGGTGAGCAAATAGCATGGATTTTGCCTTTTTGATCTACTGTATCTATAAATTCTCTAGCAATTGTGGTGTTAGTAGTTTTTTTTTAATAGGTAAAAGAAAATCTTATTAATACGATTGAACTGTGGTGTTAGTAGTTCTGCCAGTAGATGTTGTTACTGGACCAAGTTCTTCGGCTTTTCTACCGAGCTGCTGTGTTACTAAATAATTAATATGTTTTCTTCCCAGTTAGAACTATCTATTCTTTATTTCAGATCATTTCGAGCTGGTTCTTGATGATGTTTGCTTGGTGTAGGCTTTATGAATTAAAAGGCGTTTCTGGTTTAATTGCAGATATGTTTTGGAATCTAAGCACATGAAGAAGTTTTTTGATTATATTCAACTTCCAAATTTTGACATTGCTGCAGATGCTGCTGCAACATTTAAGGTTGAGTCTACCTGACTGTTCTACCCATGAATCATAATCTTTGCCTCTCTGTTGATTCAAATTTAAGTTTTGCTTATTAAGAAAACTACCTTTCTGCTAGTACTCTGGTGGGCTTCCTTTATGAGAAGTTAGGACTGCATGATTTTGCAGCCCTTTGTTAAGTTGGGCTGTCAATTGTGCTTCTCATTCTGCCAAAGCATTCGTATTGAATGCTTGAGCTTTTTTCCAATTAGATATCATTGTTCTTTCTTGTAAGTGCATCTCCTACTCATCAAAATAATAGTGTGTCTCCTAGCCCATAATTATCTAATATCATAATCGAGAGAAGCTCTGTATTGCATAATTCTGCATAGAATCGTTTTGCTTGTTATAATATATAAATAGTTTTTTTTAATATTTCATTTGAAGTTTCTCTTGGCAGTATCGGGGCCCTTTTCTCTGTAATTTTGTTTAGTTCACACACTTAAAATGTCACAATTGCACTAGGGTCATTCTGATGTGATTGTACATTTTTTATTGCAGGAACTCCTGACGAGGCATAAATCTACTGTTGCTGAGTTTCTTTCAAAGAATTATGGCTGGGTAATTTTCTTTCACTTTGATTATGTTGTTACACACAAACACCCTAATTTGTCTTTGAAGATCTCTGCTTGATGAAGTCTTCGATTGATGTTTGCTTTACATTTGAGTATGGCCGTCATAGTAATTGAATTTCTGCATAGCATATTTTTGTTTCCAAACATCCTGTTTTTTTTTTTACTTAAAAAAAATTTCTTGCTATTCTTGTTGCCGTTCTTTTCATTATTGCCAAATAGTTGGAAACTCCTATTAATGTGGTGCTCATAAAATTACCACTTGTTTAGAATGGGTGAATTTTACAGTTCGATCAAATATTCTGATACCTCTCTTATGTGTGGACCTAGACCCCCAAAGGCTAAGTTAATGGGAAACATTATATGGAGGCTGAGTTTGATATTAGGATCATTTGTTACCATGATAATAACTACTTGTCGCGTGAAAGCTTAAGCTAATGAGAAAGGATGAAGTGAATCGCCCATTCAAATGTGTTTATAGGAGCAAAGCTTGCCCCAAGGTTCTGATTGATTATGATTTGCTGTTTTCAGTTCTTTGCAGAGTATAACTCAAAGCTACTGGAATCTGCTAATTACATCACGAGACGACAAGCGATCAAGGTATGACCAGTGGTTGACCTTTGGCCCAAATATTTAAATGGAAAGAAAGGAAAAAATAAATTAAAAAGATCTAAAGTCGGAGCCTTGGACGTATATCTACCATTATGGCTATCCTGATTTCATTGTCATTTGATCCTGGAAATACCACATACAACTTAACCAACATTAGCGCCCCCCCCAAAACCCTTGCAGAGGCCCTATCTTTGCAAAGGTTTGCTTTGCAAGGTTGGTCTTTGGGAAATTGCTGTTAGTAACTCATGACTTTATGTTTGCTGAAAAGGGATTTTTTTTTTTTTTTAAATTTGTTACAGTTGTTGGGAGATATACTACTGGATCGCTCAAATTCAGCCACTATGACTCGATATGTGAGCTCAAGAGACAACTTGAGGATTCTTATGAATCTTCTCAGGGTACGATACTCTCAGACTTCTTAATATTTCCTTCTCTCTCTTTTTAAATTGCTACAGACCTTCACTATAATTTTATGTCAGTTTATGATGCACTTGGTATTCTTTCCATTTTTATGCTAGTAAATGGCCGTAAATTGCTATACTCTTGGCCTCCTTTTGAGAGGGCATCGTTTTCATTTTCTATCGGTCCTCTTGCCTAGATGGCAACTTTTTTCTTCTGCCACTTCTAGGTAACATGACCGTCAGTTTTTTTTTTTTTTTTTTTACGACGGTGGAACCATGCCATGGCATGACCATCAGATTTTGAACCACCAAGATATCCCTAATTTATCAAAAAAGGATATCCCTTTTGGATTATGAGATTATGAGATGAACTAATAATGACCTGAAGGGGAAGCTAAATTATTCATCATATTTTACTTATTAAAAGAAGAATATTCATCTTTGTTTGATTGATGACCCAAAAAAAGTGGAAAAATATTTATCTCATTTGAAGTGACCAAAAGTTAGAACATTTAGCTCAACTGAAATTTGTGTGATGATGATTGGATTCCCTCAATTGCAGGAGTCCAGCAAGAGCATCCAGATAGAAGCGTTTCATGTGTTCAAGGTACTATATTTTATGTTAGGCTGCATTTTGAACTAATGGACTTTCAAGTGCTACAGTTATTTATGTTTAGATGTCTACATTTTTACAGCTATTTGCTGCTAATCAAAACAAACCTCCCGACATCATCAGCATACTCGTTGCAAACAAAAGCAAGCTTATAAGGTTGTTTGCTGACTTCAAAACCGATAAAGGTAAGATATGGATCAGCATTAACTATCGTAACGGTCGGCTTGGCAGTTGGCACCACTCTTTACAAATTTTTTTTTGACAAGTCCAGTCTTTACAATTTAGCGTGCTTTGTTGCAGAGGATGAAGAATTTGAGGCTGACAAAGCTCAAGTTGTGAAAGAAATTGCTTCTTTGGAACCTGTGGAATCTAGAGACAACCCATGAGGGAGCTTTGTTGTGTTTCAAAGTCGCCAGAGTTTCTCTTCCTCTACGCAATTGTGAATTTTATAGCGTTATAGCCCCCAGCATTACATGCTATCAAAAACCGACGGGGGCCATGTTTTCTATTTATATTTCCCATCCTTCAGTTCCTAATGGTCCTGTTCTGTAATCTAAATATATTTCTGTAAAAAGGTAGATAAATAAACCGAAGAAATTAGTTTAATGCTGTATTCTGCGTGTTCAGATATTTGAATAATAGGGGGTCCTGCAAGGATCCACCAGCTTGAAAATTGTCTGACAAATATCAGCTGGCCTCGAAGGTTCCATTCGATGCTCTGCACTAGTTCGAGTGTGCCATAGTGAGTTTCCAAACCCTAATATGGTGTCAAAAGTTACGTGGGATTGAGGTTTGGAGGAGGAGGTATCCATTGAGAATGTACCAGTTCTAGTTCTCAGATGGCATGTTAATGGGACTCTGCGTGTGAATCACGAGTGAATAGAATCAGAACAACGAAGCAGCATCTCGGTAGCATATTCCATGCATGGATTCTCTTTATTTGACAGTCACGATAGCAGCTCTCTCTCTCTCTCTCTCTCTCTCTCTCTCCTATTTGGTATGGTTGGTGTTGCTATATTATAGATGTGTCTCTGTCTCTCAATTATTCCACGGAACCGTCTTCCTCACAGATCTACGATCTAAAGGTCATTTTTTTTTTTTATATTTTGCCTATTACTGACTAGATGCGAAGTTTCCTGCATAACTCCAAACTCACTTGCTGCCATTTGATTTGGGCAAAGCAAATGCCAAAGCTAGAAAGAGGAAGATTATTAGATTATCCCCAACATATAGATTAATTGACGATAAGCATACAACAAGCATACGAGCATATTCATATTTCTTTTTGGGCAGACCCACGAATTGTTCGACCTTCGCTTGTGTAGGAGAGTGCGAGGTATCGCGGGTGAGGATGTTTTTAAATTGGACAATACGAGTTATAACATTAAATATAACAAAATCTGCTAATTATGTCTAAATTATTGAATGTTACTTTATAAAAATCATGAATTTCTGGATGTTACAGTGTACCCGAGTAACTGTAGGGGCATAGTATTACATAAAAAATTCCAAATTCATTTGCTATATAAGCACATGGGATATGTTGTTTTTGTTGCTGTAGTGTGTGCTAAGTGAAAGGTCGAAGACGAAACCAGCGCCTTTTGTAGCATCGTCTGATTTTACCTCAGTTCTTTCTCTTCTTCTTCTTGAGAAGCTTAAAAAATGGCCGAAAATGGTAGGATCCCATCACCGTCTCTTACGCTCTTGTTATTTATTTATTTTGGTCCAAATTCTTTACGCATTTTCTCGTTGATATTCATTAAAATTTTTGTTCCTTACTTTCTTGTATTCTTTCTTCCAACTTCTTTGGCTTGCAGATTCGCTCTCAGACTTCCTCGCATCTGCTATTGATGCAGCGAAGAGAGCTGGCGAGGTTTGACAATCCAAAGTCTATTCTTTTTTTGTTTATTGTTAATCTGATTTTCATTTTCCTCGTCTTTTGTTCTATTGTGTTACAAAAATATTTAATTTCTCAGGTAATCCGTAAGGGGTTCTATCAAACTAAACATGTGGAGCATAAAGGCGTGGTATGTCTTTTTCTTCTTTCTTCAATAATTGGTGCGCCATATCTCATGTTTTTTCTCCCCTTTATATGTTTTCTTTATCTGGTAAATGCAAGTTATCGAATTAAGTATACATGTTATTTGACTCATTCAGCATGCCAATAGACGTTTTGCATAGCCATATGATTTTTGAGCTTTTTATGTACCCCATGCTATGGTTGGATATGCTGTTGCCCATGCTTCTCTTTGATTTGGAAGCTAAAAATTAATGGATAAGAATGTATTATGGACATTTTTGTCACCATGTTCACAAAATTAATACGCTTAGAGCTGTTTTTTTTTCTTTTATTACAAACGGAAAATAGAGTTATAGTTGAGATGTTTATTTTCTTTTTTTATTTTGACCACAGTCAAACATGTGATGTGTGAGAAACCCATATTCTTTATTTTGTTATCCTTCTATTTTCTATAGCAACTCAATGGTTCATTCTGTGATCGAGGATGTTAACTGGAATTCGGAGGAGAAGCAATAAACTTATAAATTACGATTTTATTGTGGAATGCAGGTAGATTTGGTTACCGAAACTGATAAGGCATGCGAAGATCTCATCTTCAGTCATCTCAAGCAGCTTTACCCCACACACAAGGTTAACACTTGTCCCATTACTCATTTCATGCATCAGAGAAAGTTAAATTTAGTGCTCAAAATGTGGTGTTTTTATCTCATAATTTCTGAACTGGTTCCAACTGTTGCTCTTCTTAGTTCATTGGTGAAGAAACTAGTGCTGCATTTGGTACTGTGGATCTGACTGATGAACCGACATGGATAGTTGATCCGCTGGATGGAACCACTAACTTTGTCCATGGGTAAATATAAGTTTCTTTTATTAAACGTGATCCTTTCTATTCAATGTATTCCGTCATTTTCACTGTCAGATTTGACACGACTCAATTTTTGTAGGTTTCCCTTTGTGTGTGTTTCCATTGGTCTTACAATTGGAAAGGTTCCTACAGTTGGTGTTGTTTACAATCCAATAATGGATGAGGTGAGAATTCTAATGTTTCATGTATGTTTGACATAAGTGATAAACCAGAATGACCAGTCAATGAGGCATAGGGTTAATGTGCAGAACCCACATGTAAGGATAATGTACAAGAATCTAATACTTCATGGCTCAAAATATATTAAGAGACATGCAGAATCAACCAATCATTTTACTGATGGACTCTGTAGTTCCCAAGGTATATTCGTCACATGTGGACTGTTACTCTTACTCAACCACGTGTACAATATTCACTGATTTTTTTGTCAGCTTCATGTTTGGATTGTCATTTAACACAATTGTCAGTGAGTAATAAGGTTTTTTCTCCCTCTGTGATACTTGTTGCCCATGACTCTAATAGTCTACTATGATCCAATTAACCCGTGGAAGTCACAGATTCTATATGATCAACATTTTTTCAATTTTCTTTTTGGCTGTTGAGGTGCCCTAGCTTCTCTGTATAGTTCTGTCAAACACATAAATTTGACAGTCGAAACATGTTTCAATAAGTACTGCTGGCTGAGATGTATAAATTTGGGTTATTGATATGTAGCTTTTCACTGGCATACGTGGAAAAGGTGCTTTTCTCAATGGAAACCCTATAAAAGGTGAGATTGATTTTCCTAAACTCTCAGTTTTTGGTTTCTCCTTTACTAATCCTAGGAACCTTTAACAGCAACATGCTTTTGTTATGCAATTTTGCAGCATCATCTCAAACTGAACTTGTGAAGTCCCTCCTTGCAACTGAGGTACATAAGTATACAATGGAATCAATTCTTGATACAAAACACTGTAATTATTATTATTTTGTCACCTTCTTGTAGTCTCTTAGGTATTCTACCAACCGGGAAAGCACATTAGGAAAACATGAGCTCTCTAGAGCTTTAGTAACAAAGTCATGAGCCCAAACCAAGTGGATGAGACTCTGCTCTCCTTCACAAGCTATAGCTCTAAATTCAGGAGTCTTTTGCCTTTAATTTTTTTTTTTTAATTAGTTCTTTTTCTTTTTGGGGGTGGGGGTGATTTGGGGGGTTTAAGCCTGTGGTCAAAGACATATAAATGAAACTTTTGTAATTGGTTCCAAATCTAGAAACTGTTTTCATTCATTGTACACCCCCTTCCTTGTACATAAACAAGAAAAGGTGGAGAGAAGAATAAAAAACAGTTATGTTTGAAAAATCCCAGTGAGCATATATATGATGTGCCCCTGCTTCATGGCATGTTAATATACAAATCTGCTTCTTAGTTTCTCGCTTGTATTATTACATTATGAAAAAGCTGAAATTTGGCGTCATGCATATTGTAGACAGATACATGCTTTAAAAATTCCGGAATGTATTTCAGATTCCACTGTGGTGCAATAAATTCATAAATACATTAGTTTTGACCATCAAGAAAACATTTTCAAAACTAAAGCTTTGTCCTGAAAGAGCAGGCTGGTACTAAACGTGATAAGCTGACATTGGATGCTTCTACAAACAGGATCAATAGCCTACTTTCCAAGGTAAACTATAATCATGTCACCATTGCTATTGGGATTTATAATATGCATTGGTGTCTGTTTATGAATACCAGTTTCTCTTCTGATCAGGTGAGATCCATTCGGATGTGTGGCTCTTGTGCATTAAATCTCTGTGGGATTGCATGTGGAAGGCTTGACCTATTTTTTGAAATCGGCTTTGGGGGTCCTTGGTATGATACCTTTTAACTTTTCAGCGAGGTTATTGGTTTGATTGGAATGGCCTGATTCTTTTTGTGATATTTTTTGTTTGATGGTTCTTCGTTTGACGTTCTTCTCAAATGAGTTCTGATATGATATGTGATTGACACGGTCCGCTTTCGTACGCAGGGATGTTGCAGGTGGTGCTGTGATTGTACAAGAAGCTGGAGGAGTTGTATATGACCCGTAAGTAACATACTTGAATATGCTTTGTTCTTGTTTCTTGACGGAGGGAAAACAGGAGGTTCTAGAGAGGATTAGCATTTTTCCGTAGCAACCTTTTAACGATGTAGTTAAATTGTCAACACCCATTGATATTTATCCTCTGGGCCTTCACAAAGCAATTCGTGAGTTGGACATGCAATGGGGTGGTTTTTCACAAGCACAGATATTTCCAAATATTTTATCAATCTTAACATTTTATGGTTGTTCATCAGATCTGGTAAAGATTTTGACATCACAGCCCAGCGAGTAGCAGCTTCAAACCCTTTCGTCAAGGATGCATTTGTTGAGGTTTTACGACAATCCGAATGAGAGAACACAAAACTGATTGTTGAAATCTGGGATACAGCTTATTTGGTATGGTTTAGTTTGATTGCCATGTTCCAAAAAGTATTTGCAACATGTTTTTAATGATTCCATCATGTTCCAATGGCTGAGTGATGTTTAATAAATACAACGGTTCCTCAAATTCGCGGGGCCTTTTCCAGTGCCAAATCAGTTGAGATGGCAACTCGCAATATTGAATATATATTCCCTTTAAATTATTCCCGAACCTTTATAGAGATTAGTATTGATATTTTAGTCACATCCACAGCTTTTATCAGTTCTTAATTTATTGAAACTATCGACTTAGAATACGCTCTTAACCTGAAATGTGCTTGAATGATTCTCAAAAGCACTTTGAAGGCTGTACTTCTTAAGAAAGGGGCAAGAAATTGACCAAAGATCTATTTTTTATAAAAGCTATTTTTGATCATAAATTGTCTTAGATCATATCTGTTGACGGAAAACATTTTAAATGTAAGATGTACAACAGTAGGTGTGAATAGGGATTACAAGATTAAAGATGACATGTAGCATAATTCTTTATAGATACAATTTGTCTTAAATTATTGACAAGTGGTGGCTTGAATGATTCCCCCCAAAACCTATATTGAGTTTGTATCTATAGATTAATCAACTAATTGCGCAGGAACAGGCTCATGTGAACTGCTGTCTGCTGCCCTATAAAGTATTTTATCAAGCCGGAATGCCAAACTGGAACCATCTGGCCTAAGCTGTATTCACCAAAAAGATCATGCTCACTAAGCACCAAATACTGCAATAATGCTTAGTTATGTGACATGAAACAGTGAAATACGATGGGAATTTTCAGTAAATCAGGGGAAAACATGGATGTAGTGATAAGTTTAATATGAAGTTTAATATAAAGTGAATGCGTTTGAAACAAAAAGAAATCACATCCTCTATCTGGAAAACTGCAATATTCTAAGCAAACTGTGCTGGCCTCACACCATACCCATTTGCTGCATTCACGCCCTGATTCGTATTTCCCGTGCTCTCCGACCTCTTCTTCCGAACAAGATACCATGTATACGCTTCCACCCACACAATATTGATTATGAAAATCACAACGATGGCAATGTAACCACTCTTCCACTTCTTCTCCGGCTTCAAAATATCAAATCCTTTGAATATGTTAATGATGCTGAGAAGGATTACTAGATACCCAACTGAATGGTGATAAATATTCCAGTAAAATCTGTACTTGTGATCCTTCTTTGGCCTCAGAAGCAGAGCAAACACCTACACATGAACACAAATCTTTCTCTTAGAAAGCCAGATAATGAAATAGTCACATTTTGTATAGGAAATAAAACGTCAAATAAGATTGGTTGATTGATTGTATGGGAAGAAACTCGGGTACCTGAAGTGTTGCGAGGATGAAAAGGAGAACGCCAATTACTCTGTGCTTGGTATGTTCGACACCAACAGAGTCGTTTCCAAGCTTGATACCAGTTGCCACTCCAGCAACTCCAATAACATAAGCTGTGGTTTGGCAACTGGCATGAAGATAAAACCATGCAGGGTCTGCGGATTCGAATACCTTCAAGTACCTTGCTATCATAACTCCAATAGGCATCAAGATACCCCAGCTAAAGACATTTAGCACTCCATGGACCTGGAATTTCGTTCCAATAACTTTTAGAACTTGGGCCGATTAAGTAATTCTGACGAAAGTATTCAAAGCCTTGAAGAACATTTCAATACGAGAAATCCAAAAACCAGACATTTCCTGATGTGAAATAGCAAAAATTGTACCATTCATTACGCTACCGCTAATGGACTGGAAAGTAAACAAAGCCATCTTTACAAATACCAAAATTGCTGCTTGTAGCACAGATTTATTACTACTTAATAATTGAACCTTGTTTTTGGGAAAACAAGAAGATAGAATAATGGATCCCACAAACTAAATAACAAGAGACAGACAAAGCGATTAGTTTTCCTAGGAAAACTAAACCCAGAAAACCAAACCCAATTGAGATGCAAGAAGATTAAAAGAACGAAGAAGAAAAAATCACCGTGGAACTAAAACACCAATTTACGAAACATAAAAAAAACTAGGTAAAAAGAACAAGAAAACCAAAAAGGAGCAAGTTTCTGTTCACATGCATTTTTATCTCTGGATCTTGAGCCTCCCCCTCCGCTCGTTCCAGCCTCCCCCGACTGGAGACTCAGAACTCCCTTGGAATTGGTGTTAGCGTCATCCAGCGAATGCGCCTTTGGTTGGTCATCTTTAACCGGACCCACTTGCCAAACATGGTTAATAGTGGTGGTGCTGGTTGGAAGTGCCAAGGTAGCATAGATTACAATCTCGCTATTCGAATACGTTGCTGTGAACTCCGAGACAGCGTAAGTCAGATTGCTCTGCGCCATGGTTGTAGCATAACTAGTGATCTGGGACTGGTAGAAGCTCAAGCTTCCATTGGAAAACTGGTAAGCAACAAGTGCTTGTGCTCCAATCATGCCCGAACCGGTGGGGTTGATTGCCCACGCAGTCCATGAAGAGGGGGTGACCCCGGTCTTCCTGAATGCGATTTGGAGGCTCCCAGAAGATTGGTTGTAGTTCCAATGTAGGAAGGAGTTCAGATAAGGGAGGTCATTGCAGAAGCTAAACATCTGGTTGCTAGGGAAGCTGTACTGGCTACATGTTTGAGCCAAGGATGACAGACAGAGAGATAAAAGAACAGAGAAAACTAGCACAGGTTTGAACATGTTAGCCAGCAGACAAGGTGGCCGTGAAGAGACAATTGACATGGAATTGCAAGGAGGACGAGTTATGACATGGAAACTGGAGGTAGTTTATAAAGAGTTTTGTGGGTTCAGGAGGCTTTCTTCAAAACTAATGCATGTTTAAATTTTCCCTTATTTTAGTTCTCGAAACATTGTTTGCAACAACCATCCTTTTTCACCCGGCTGCCTGCCTGCCTCCGCCGAACTGGATCTGCACGTAGTACAAAAACATGGAGTTTCCCAAGTAATCTTGATAGGTGACTGTTTGTAAATTTGGTAAACATTCGGTCGGCCGGAGCTAGCCTGCTTCACTGCATGCCACATGTACATTCAGATTGATACTGTTTATCAATACATAATTTATTTTATGAATTCATCTCCGGCCCTGTATCTTTCTCTGCCTTTCTTTATTATTTCTTCATCTCTTTCTTTATTTTGATTTTAAACAGATATTTAAATTAAAATTCTGTTACATACAGTCATTTTTACGTATTTTTTATGCACTCCGTTAATGATATTGACCAAAATAATTAAAAAAAAGTGAGAGTCAATCATATTAATAGAGTGTACAAAAAATACATAAAAATGACTGTATATAAAATTTTATTTAAATTATATATAGAATAGATAAAATAAAATACTGTTTATTTGAAAAGTAATTAGATTAATAAAAATATAAATTTAAATAAATCATTGGAATTGCTCTAAAATTCATAACCATCTTACTAAAAACCACCCAAAGGGTACCATTCATCTTAATGGGCTAGTATGGATTCAAATATGAGATGAGATAGTTTTAGATGAAAGATGAAAGTTGAAAAGAATATTATTAGAATATTATTATTATTTTAAAATTTAAAAAAATTAAATTATTTATTATATTATATATGAGAATTTAAAAAATTTATAATGACGAACTCATTGAGATTAGATGAAAACTTTCTCAATCGAAACACCAAAGCAAAAAGCAAGCAACTCAGCAGTCAAACCGGTTCTATTGACTTTAACCGGCTTGTGGGTGATAATGATGACTCCGTCAAGGGATTTGGAAACCAGAATCATATTCTATCAAAGTCAAAGATCAAAACTAACCTTTGGATATTTTCTAAGTTTCCAAATTAATAATTTCAGTTAAGGGATTTAGATAGTTTATTTCTTATCATGACATAAATTAAACTTAAAATCCTAAATATTCTTTAAAAGAGAGAAGTGACAAGATGAACTCTCAAACGAGTCTTCTCTTATATCTAAATTAGAGAGTACTATTAGAAAGGTAAATAATGTTATCTTTTTTTTAAAGAAAAAAAAAAAAAAAACTAGAGAGGATATTTGCTTAATCTATCAAATTTTTATTGATATATGCAAAGAGTCTCTACGAGGGTAGTAAGTACTGTCTGCTTTATTATTTAGTTGGTATTCATAGTTGAAACAAAGGTTATTGTTTGCATGATTCCACTTGGAAGGCATATAGTCGATAGGGTCTCATGACTTTATCTTGTTGACATTAGACTTATGTCCTTGAGTTATTAATCTATTTGGTTTAATTTTTTGCACTTATTTCGTGAGGTTGAGTGCCAATTGGAACGAATTAATAGCTAGTATTTGATAATATTGAAAGGATTCCTTTTTGCGACTCAATTATGCTGAGGTTTACCCTCTCGGGTCATTGAAGCGGACAATTCTCATCACTAAGGTGGTTGGTGATGGAAATTTTTAAACTTGGTTAATTATAATATTGAAATATACACGTGTGAATGTGAGTATGAGTAATCACGTTCTACACATATATCAATAACGATAATTAATAATTTGTATACAACCGTCGAGCCTAAATATAGACTTAAAAAGTTTGGACTAAGGGTATCACATCCCTAACATGTCATATGAAGACCTAACTTAAAAGTTAAAACTTATACTAGTACACTCTAAACAAGATTATACAATAGACATAGCAAACAAAGAATCATATATAGAAAATAAAACCCCCTGAGAGTGATCAAATAAAACAAAGGCCCATTCACACCTTGCGAAGTCATGGGCCTGGATACCAAATTATTTCCTTTCTTTCAAAATAATGAACCCAGGAAAGGGCCTGAAAAGGTGGACAAGGTAGGCCCATATAGTGGACCCATGACAGAAGTGACAACAATTATGACTTCTTATAAAAGTTCTGATAAAAGTTCATAGAAATCAAATACGATGTCGAAGAAAGATCTGAGAAGTATATGCTTTCCTTCTATCCTTGTTTGGCGCATGCTAATCCAACAAAATAGAAGTCGGCGGCAGTCATGGGTGGCAGATTCAGGGAACGTCGCGTTGTCCAAGCCATCCTCATGCCCATTGTTTGTTGTTTTGTGGTCCTCCCTTCCTCCAATAAAGTTTTTGAAAATAGAAATTAAGGTTTCATTTAAAATTTAGACTGAATGAGATCAATTTAATTTAATTTTAAATTGAGTCTAACATTTAAATATCTAACTTCGATTCATAACATGAAAATATATATTTTAAGTTTTAAATTGAGATATTATAATATAATTTTTCTAATCATAATGGTTAAAGATGGTTAAATAGTTTTTTAAGCACTTATAATTTTATGATAATATATTAAGAATATATATTTCTGTTATATTTAGAACACACCCGTGGTATACAGACCTCACATTCCCTTTGTTACTGAAAATGAATATAAAATTCATAGAGAATACATCTATGTGGGGATTATAGAACTCACGACTTCACCCTCTCTTCTATTACTGTAAAATAGGGACATACTAATTAAACAATAAGCCAACTAATTTTTTATAATCTTAATTATTAAATTGACAATTTTTTTTTTTAAGAAATGGAGAACGTCCCATTCATGAACAGATGAGAATTAAATTCAGGCGCCGGTATAGTTAGTTGAAATGAGATGATATGAAAGTTGAATAAAATATTATTATAATATTATTTTTTAATAATATTATTATTTTTAAATTTTAAAAAAATTAAATTATTTATTATATTTTGTGTGAGAATTTAAAAAAATTATAATGATAAAATGAGATGAGATGAAACACTTCTCATATCAGGCATGTTAAAGAAACATAATTATTAATTGGACAATGCTACATGGCCGCTTACTTCTTACCTCTAAACTGACCAATAATTCACTTTTGTTTTTAAATATTTTTTAAACATTTTATAAACATTTAAAAAAACCCAATTTCACTAGTGATAATTTTTTTTAAATATTTAAAAAGAAATTAAAATGCACTAAGATTAAATTCGAGAACATATCCAGAGACTAACTAACATTTTCTTTATTAATTTGATAAGTTTGTAATTATTTGCTAATTAAAGAAAAATAAATAACAAATGAGGACATGGGACTTGCCTTGTTACCACTCGTACATCAATCATGATTCTTGTACGAGTGTTTTAAAATATTATTAGAATATTATTTTTTAATATTATTATTATTTTTAATTTTAAAAAAATTAAATTATTTATTATATTTTATGTAAAAATTTAAAAAAATTATAATAATAAGATAAGATGAGATGAAACTATTTCTATATCAAAAATGTCATAAAATTCCAAATTACATGTATCGATCTAATTCTTGCACGAGTGCTCCGAAATACAAATACTTAAAATAAAATAAAGCACCTTCAGCTTATAAAAATTAAAATATTATGGATAATTAGGAAACTACGTAAAGCATCTTTGCACTTTTACGTGATTACACCTTAAAATTGTACCTACTACCTACTACGCTCGAACTTGTTTTTAACGGTGAAAAACGCCATCTTTTTCTTTATATATATACTAGTAAGGACACAACGTGCACTGCACGTGTGTCCAGTTGAAAAAATATAAAAAAACAAAAATATACTAAATGAGAAATGAAAAGATGAGTAAAAAATAAATAAATAAAATTTAAAACATGTCATCAATTTATAGAAGTTATAGTAAACTTAATAATAATTAATAGAAATTATAAATTTATACAAGTTAGCTAGTGTTTTGTTTAGAGATATAATTAGAACATCTGAAAGTTTGAAAACAACAAATTTTGAAGTATTATGCTGTTATTTCACCGACAGGTTGATGGAGATAATGTTCAATTTGTTTTGACACAGTTGTCTAAATTGATTTATTTCTACAGCAAGATAGATGGTCCATTCATTTATGTAACTTTGATTACAATATTTTGGAAATATGGTAGGTGATCTTGTATGAAATAATGAGAATATATAAATGTATGAATATAATGATTTTTTCATTTGAAATTTTTGTTTTTTTAAGTTTTTAGACACTTTATGTAACATCCCTGATTTTAGTGTATTTTTAAAGAAGGTTTATTTTAATTATTTATTGCGTAATTCTCTTGTTTTAATATTTTAGATGTTTTATTTTATTATTTTATTAGATTTTCCTATTTTCATTAATTATTATTTTTGAAGTTTTGGAATATTATTTTAGAATATTTTAAATTGTGAAAAATTATTTTTTCTGGGCTTTCTTATTGTTAATTATTGTGGTGAATTTAAATTGATCTTTAATTTAAATTTGGTTGTTTATGTATTTTAAAATTATTATTGTTTATTAAAGCATTTCACTGCATTCGATTAATTTTAATTAGTGATCTGCAATTTAATTCCTCTTTATTTTAAATGATATTTTTGTCAGAGTTTAATATTTTATGTTAGTTAATTTTGAGTTAAATTGATTTATTTATTTTAACTGTTTTAAAAATAGTTATTGTTTTATTTGAATATTTCACTGTGTTTGGATTATTTTATTTAGCTTTCGGTTTTAATTTCATCTCCGTTGGATTTTCCGGGATCCAAATTGAAAAGACTGGATCTCCTTTTTCTTCTTTCTCTTTTTCTTTTTCTCTTTTTCTTTTCTTCTTTTTCTTCTTTCTTCTCCCGGTTCCTCCCCCCAGCCCGACCCTCTCTCTCTCTCTCCTCTCCCCGTGCGAATCGGCTCCCCCTCCCAGCGCCGCCGTGCGCCACCATTTTCCGGCACCGCCCAGCCCATCGTGTCCCCTTCTCGCCGACGACCCCACAGCTCCGATTTCAGCCCGTCCCTTGCCGGAAATCGCCCGCACGCGCGCCGCCAAGCCGCGGCTTCTCTTCCTCGTTTCGCCGCCGTCCGGCCACCTCCGGCCACCATCTCTCTACCACATCACCACCGGCCCTCAAGCAACCATTTGGACCCAACCCCGGCTCCAATCCGTCGCCGGAGCCGTCCCAACGAACGCCAAACCCGAACCGAGTTTTTCGGCCTTCCACCGCCGTTTCGGCCGCCACCCACGGCCAACCATCACCACCATTAGATTCCCCACCTTCCATAGGCCCTATCCTATCAATTCCAAGTCTTCGTTTGAACCCGTGTGAAATTTGAAATTCATTGTAAATTTCGGTCACAGTGTTTTTGCACTGTGACAGTTGCTGTTTTGGTGCTTCCAGTTCCTCCGTGATCCTCCATAAATTATTTTAAAGCACTGTAAGTATTTCTCCAAAATACTTTTAAGATTTAAATATATTTTTGCAATGACCTGTTTTATAAACTGTGAATTGGTTATCTGATAGATTGTGTTGGTTATTGGAAAATGGTTGGTAATTGTTGATTATTGGTTTTTAGTCATTTTCATGGCATTGTGCACGCATGCGTGGGTGTGTATATTTTTGAAAACTGTGTTTTGTAAAAAGGGCTTTTCGGGTGTGTGTGTATCACCCCCAAGTCGAGATGGGTTATTATCTCGGTGGAGCTCCTCTGGGCACTCGGGAGCGGAATATACTGAGTGTCGTCCCTTGGAGTTGTTGCTCGGGACTTAGACGGGATGGTAGCGCTTTCGATCCGACTCCGTGATCTCTCGTGCTGGCGGAGATCAGAGGATGCTTGGCTATGTACGCGGTGGGCGCGGAACTGGGCATCACTCATGTTATATCACTCGCATAGTCGCTACCTGTGGAGTGACGAATGGAGCCAGGGTATGTGGATGGTCCCTAGGGGAGGCCATGGTGCATACGGGTTAAAATTGGAATAAAAGTAACTATTCCTGGTTAATAATTGTGCCAAATGGTGATTTTTTGGCGTGCGTGGGAAAAACTTGTGATTTTCGAGAAATGGTGTTCTTCTCGGATTTTGCACTTGGGTCATCATGTGCATGTATAGTGGTTGTTGTATTTTTATATTTGTTATCTTGGAGTACTTTTGGGTTTTACTTACCTGTGGTACCATTTATTGGTACTGCAGATTTTAATGCAGGCTTTGCAGAGGCTGAGCCCGAGGATGCGGCTCCGCCTAAGGAGTAGGGACATTTGGCTATATTTTTATTTGGTATTTGTATTTTATTTGATGTCGTTTTAAAAACAAGAAAATTGTATTATGTTGACTTATGGATTTCTGTATTATTTTTTGTATTGTATTAAATTCTGGTACTTAGTTATCTGACTTAACCTTCCCGCTGCGTTTTACTTTGTACACGTGTTGCATTTCACACACTTGGCACGTGTCGTTGGGATGCGTGACCGTGTTGTCATCATCTCGGGTGTCTCGATTTCCGTGCTGTCCGTACATGGAAGTCGGGGGCGCTACACTTTATATGGTATGGTTCAAATATTAAATATGTAGTTTATAGTTTGTTTAAGCTGTGTATTTTATTATAAATTTAAATATATTTTCTTCTGATCAAAATAATAATTCATTCATAAGTTGTACTGTTCATATGAATTTATTTATTATTTAAGGAATATTGTTGTTATGCAATGAATTTTTTTTATTATACCTAACTATTAATCATATATATGTCAATTACTCATATGCAAGAAATATCAATTTGATGCAAAATAAATTAGCAGTACAGAAATATATGGTCTAAAGTATCTTGGTTAAATTTGTGTAGATTTCTATCAAAAAGAAATAGTTTTGCTTCAATGACCTTTTTTTATTTTTTTTACTTTAAACAATTTTATTAACCCCTTTTTAATAAGAGCCGTGCTATACATCAGCCCCTATTCACGGTTAATGCATAGCACACCTAACGTGTCTCTCATTTTCGTGTGTCTCTCTTATCAGCTTTCTCTCATAGCCGTTGGTTTTGAATTCATGTGAGTGGTTTAGATGATGACACATAGAGTGTGTGCTGACTGCTCCCCAACAGGGGCTGATGCAAAGATTTCTTCTTTTAATAATGATAGAAACCCTACTCATTTTCCTTTCCTCTATTTCTTTTCCTCCGCCGACACCTCATTATCCTCACCCGCCCTCTCTCTTTCTCTGTCCTAAGAACCATATTCCAAAGGCTTCGTCTCATCTATTTCTCGATTTCTCCATTCTTTCTCTTCTTCTGTTTGTCTCACACGCACACCATCACACCACACACAAAGATTTGCTCTTTCTCTCAGCCGCATCAACACCAACAAGATCTTGGCGTTTCATTTCACTCAACTTCTCTATGCTTTTCATCTCTTTCTCTCTCTTGGAAGCTCTCTGTTTCACCTCCATTCTTTAGAAACTTCAACAAATTTAAAAGTTTTAGTTTAGATCTATCGATGTACTTGGGTAAATCTTTTTTTTTTTTTTGTCTATTGTTCAGATCTACAATTTTTACCTTTTGTTTTGGCAAAATAAAGTTTCATTTTGTAGAAATTACATATTTACTTTGGTTTGGTTTGGTTTGATTTCATTTCATAAACTCCCTCTTGAAAAAAAAAATACTCATGCACAAATAAAATTTTAGAATTTTACCATTTTCTTCAAAGGCAACGACAGAGAGACAAGGAACACCAAGAAAAGAACAAAAAATGGAGAAAAAAATGCAGAGAAAAGAGAGATGATATTGGTTTCTTCAAATGCATCTTCAAAATTTAAAGAAATGTAAAAAAAATGATCTACATTAATTTCTTTAGAAAGTAAAAGTTTGAACTATAAGCCACAGTAATTTTAAGTATATTTTCAAATTTGAAGATGTACTACTGTTTATCTTCAAAAGTAATATTTTATTGTAAAAATTATTACAATTGCTTTACTTTTCAATTTTTATTTCACACACTTTCCTCAACGCCATTTTACTTTTATTAATTAAAAATATATTATTAATTAATATATAGTTAGTTTTGAAATATGTGAAGGAAGAAATATTATAATTAATTAATATATAATTAGTGTAATTGTAATATACAAAAATAATAAAAATACTATTATGTAAAAAATAATATAATATTATTATTTTAAATAATTTAATATATAATTATAGTTAGAGAGATTTTGAATTTATAAAAATATGTCATTTTCATTAAATTTTGAAATAACTTTGATAAATACTAATGTTATTAGAGGAAGCAAAAAAGGGAGGTTATGGGTTGGCAACATGTGTCCACTATATGAATCAGCCAACACATCCCTACGTGTCAACCGGTTTTACTGTTTGATTTTTTTCTTCTCGTCGTAATTGCGTTTGATGTGAGAGAGAATACTTGAAGAGAGAGAAGTGGGACGTTGAGGAGGTAGAGAGTGAGAGCTTGAAGGGAGAGAACACTTGAGGAGAGAAAGAGGTCGGAGAGAGAGAGAGAGTTGTTTGATGAGAGAGAGCTGATGAGAGAGAGGGGTTTGATGAGAGAGAACTGATGAGAGAGAGCTTGAGGAGAGAGAGAGATCGAAGAGAGTGAAAGCTTGATGAGAGAGAGCTTGAGGAGTGAGAGAGGTCGAAGAGAGAGAAAGGAGAGAGCTCATGAGAGAGCAGCATCTGACATTTAAAAGAAATAAAAAATAAAGTGTGTTGTGTGCATCTAAACAATTGCGAATTCGTAGCAAAACTTATAATAGTCCTGCAAGGCTTGAAAATTGTCTGACAAACATAAGTGGCCTCGAAGGTTCCATTCGATGCTCTGCACTAGTTCGAGTGTGCCATAGTGAGTTTCCAAACCCTAATATGGTGTCAAAAGTTATGTGGGATTGAGGTTTGGAGGAGGTATCTATTGAGAATGTACCAGTTCTAGTTCTCAGATGGCATATTAATGGGACTGTGCTTGTGAATCACGAGTGAATAGAATCAGAACAACGAAGTAGCATCTCAGTAGCATATTCCATGCATGGATTCTCTTTATTTGGCAATGACAAAAAAAAAAAAAAATAGCCACGTAGGGTAAATTGCACACCGCTACACTGGCTGATCTTGTCAAAACTCTTCGAATAATTCCGAATAATAGGGGGTCCTGCAAGGCTTGAAAATTGTCTGACAAACATCAGCTGGCCTCGAAGGTTCCATTCGATGCTCTGCACTAGTTCGAGTGTGCCGTAGTGAGTTTCCAAACCCTAATAAGTGTCAAAAGTTATGTGGGATTGAGGTTTGGAGGAGGAGGCATCCATTGAGAATGTACCAGTTCTAGTTCTCAGATGGCGTATTAATGGGACTGTGCTTGTGAATCACGAGTGAAGGGAATCAGAACAACGAAGCAGCATCTCGGTAGCATATTCCATGCATGGATTCTCTTTATTTGGCATTTTATTTGGCATTGACGATAGTGGCCTCTCTCTCTCTCTCAATTATTCCATGTTTGGTGTTGCTTTATTATAGATGTCTCTGTGTCTCAATTATTAAAGGGAACCATCTTCCTCTCGTACTTCACACTTCACAGGTCTACGATCTAAAGGTCACTTTTTTTTTTTATATTTTGCCTATTACGCAACTGACTAGATGCGAAGTTTCCTGCATAACTCCAAACTCACTTGCTGCCATTCGATTTGGGCAAAACAAATGCCAAAGCTAGAAAGAGGAAGATTATCAGATTATCCCCAACATATGCATTAATTGACGATAATAAGCATACCCAACAAGCACACGAGCATATTCATATTTCTTTTTGGGCAGACCCACGAATTGTTCGACCTTTGCTTGGGTGGGAGAGTGCGAGGCATCGCTGATGAGGATGTTTTCAAATTATCTCTCTCTCTCTCTCTCTCTTTAATTTTTATTTTTTATCCAATTGGACAATATGAATTATAACATTAAATATAACAGAATCTGCTAATTATGTCTAAATTATTGAATATTACTTTATAAAAATCATGAATTTCTGGATGCTACAGTGCACCCGAGTAACTGTAGGGGCATGCTATTGCATAAAAAATTCCAAATTCATTTGCTCTATAAACATATGGGATGCTGTTTTTGTTGCTGTAGAGTGTGCTAAGTGAAAGGTAGAAGACAAAACCAGCGCCTTTAGTAGCATCGTCTGATTTTACCTCAGTTCTTTCTCTTCTTCTCCTTCAGAAACTTAAAAAATGGCCCAAAATGGTTGGATCCCATCACCGTCTCTTACGCACTTGTTATTTATTTATTTTGGTCCAAATTCTTTACGCATTTTCTCGTTGATATTCATTAAAATTTTTGTTCCTTGCTTTCTTGTATTCTTTCTTCCAACTTCTTTGGCTTGCAGATTCGCTCTCAGACTTCCTCGCATCTGCTATTGATGCAGCGAAGAGAGCTGGCGAGGTTTGACAATCCAAAGTCCATTCTTTTTTTGTTTATTGTTAATCTGATTTTCATTTTCCTCGTCTTTTGTTCTATTGTGTTACAAAAATATTTAATTTCTCAGGTAATCCGTAAGGGGTTCTATCAAACTAAACATGTGGAGCATAAAGGCGTGGTATGTCTTTTTCTTCTTTCTTCAATAATTGGTGCGCCATATCTCATGCTTTTTCTCCCCTTTATATGTTTTCTTTATCTGGTAAATGCAAGTTATCGAATTAAGTATACATGTTATTTGACTCATTCAGCATGCCAATAGACGTTTTGCATAGCCATATGATTTTTGAGCTTTTTATGTACCCCATGCTATTGTTGGATATGCTGTTGCCCATGCTTCTCTTTGATTTGGGAACTAAAAATTAATGGATAAGAATGTATTATGGAAATTTCTGTCACCATGTTCACAAAATTAATACGCTTAGAGCTGTTTTTTTTTTTCTTTTTCTTTTATTACAAACGGAAAATAGAGTTATAGTTGAGCTGTTTATTTTTATTTTTATTTTGACCACAGTCAAACGTGTGATGTGTGAGATACCCATATTCTTTATTTTGTTATCCTTCTATTTTCTATAGCAACTCAATGGTTCATTCTGTGATTGAGGATGTTAACTGGAATTCGGAGGAGAAGCAATAAACTTATAAATTACGAGTTTATTGTGGAATGCAGGTAGATTTGGTTACCGAAACTGATAAGGCATGCGAAGATCTCATCTTCAGTCATCTCAAGCAGCTTTACCCCACACACAAGGTTAACACTTATCCCATTACTCATTTCATGCATCAGAGAGAGTTAAATTTAGTGCTCAAAATGTTGTGTTTTTATCTCCTCATAATTTCTGAACTGGTTCCAACTGTTATTCTTCTTAGTTCATTGGTGAAGAAACTAGTGCTGCGTTTGGTACTGTGGATCTGACTGATGAACTGACATGGATAGTTGATCCGCTGGATGGAACCACAAACTTTGTCCATGGGTAAATATAAGTTTCTTTTATTAAAGGTGATCCTTTCTATTCAATGTATTTAGTCATTTTCACTGTTAGATTTTATACGACTCGATTTTTGTAGGTTTCCCTTTGTGTGTGTTTCCATTGGTCTTACAATTGGAAAGGTTCCTACAGTTGGTGTTGTTTACAATCCAATAATGGATGAGGTGAGAATTCTAATGTTTCATGTATGTTTGACATAAGGGTTAATGTGCAGAACCCACATGTAAGGATAATGTACAAGAATCTAATACTTCATGGCTCAAAATATATAAAGAGACATGCAGAATCAACCAATCATTTTACTGATGGACTCTGTAGTTCACAAGGTATATTCGTCACATGTGGACTGTTACTCTTACTCAACCACGTGTACAATATTCACTGATTTTTTTGTCAGCTTCATGTTTGGATTGTCATTTAACACAATTGTCAGTGAGTAATAAGTTGTTTTCTCCCTCCGTCATACTTGTTGCCCATGACTCTAATAGTCTACTATGATCCAATTAACCCGTGGAAGTCACAGATTCTATATGATCAACATTTTGTCAATTTTCTTTTTGGCTGTTGAGGTGCCCTAGCTTCTCTGTATAGTTCTGTCAAACACATAAATTTGACAGTCGAAACATGTTTCAATAAGTACTGCTGGCTGAGATGTATAAATTTGGGTTATTGATATGTAGCTTTTCACTGGCATACGTGGAAAAGGTGCTTTTCTCAATGGAAACCCTATAAAAGGTGAGATTGATTTTCCTAATCTCTCAGTTTTTGGTTTCTCCTTTGCTAATCCTAGGAACCTCTAACAGCAACATGCTTTTGTTATGCAATTTTGCAGCATCATCTCAAACTGAACTTGTGAAGTGTCTCCTTGCAACTGGGGTAAGTATACAATGGAATCGATTCTTGATACAAAACACTGTAATTATTATACTTTTGTCGCCTTCTTTTAGTCTCTTAGGTATTCTACCAACCGGGGAAAGCACATTAGGAAAACGCGAATTCTATAGAGCTTTAGTAACAAAGTCATGAGACGAAACTAAGTGGATGAAACTCTACTTTCCTTCACAAGCTATAGGTCTAAATTCAGGAGTCTTTTGCCAATTTTTTTTTAATTACTTCTTTTTCTTTTTGGGGGCGGGGGTGGTTGGGGGGTTTAAGCCTGTGGTCAAGGACATATAAAAGAAACTTTTGTAATTGGTTCCAAATCTTGAAACTATTTTCATCCATTGTACACCCCCTTCCTTGTACATAAACAAGAAAAGGTGGAGAGAAGAATAAAAAACAGTTATGTTTGAAAAATCCCAGTGAGCATATATATGATGTGCCCCTGCTTCATGGCACGTGAATATACAAATCTGCTTCTTAGTTTCTCGCTTGTATTATTACATTATGAAAAAGCTGAAATTTGGCTTCATGCATATCGTAGACAGATGCGTGCTTTAAAAATTCCAGAATGTATTTCAGATTCCACTGTGGTGCAATAAATTTATAAATACATTAGTTTTGACCATCAAGAAAACATTTTCAAAACTAAAGCTTTGTCCTGAAAGAGCAGACTGGTACTAAACGTGATAAGCTGACATTGGATGCTTGTACAAACAGGATCAATAGCCTACTTTCCAAGGTAAACTATAATCATGTCACCATTGCTATTGAGATTTATAACTTGCATTGGTGTCTGTTTATGAATACTAGTTTCTCTTCTGATCAGGTGAGATCCATTCGGATGTGTGGCTCTTGTGCATTAAATCTCTGTGGGATTGCATGTGGAAGGTTTGACCTATTTTTTGGAATCGGCTTTGGGGGTCCTTGGTATGATGCATTTTAACTTTTCAGCGAGGTTATCGGTTTGATTGGAATGACCTGATTCTTTTTCTGATTTTTTTGTTTGATGGTTCTTCGTTTGACGTTGTTCTTTTCAAATGAATTCTGATATGATATGTGATTGACACGGTCCACTTTCGTACGCAGGGATGTCGCAGGCGGTGTTGTGATTGTACAAGAAGCTGGAGGAGTTGTATATGACCCGTAAGTAACATACTTAAATATCCTTTCTTGTTTCTTGACGGATTGAAAACAGGAGTTTCTAGAGAGGATTAACATTTTTCCTTAGCAACCTTTTAACGATGTAGTTAAATAGTCAACACCTATTGATATTTATCCTCTGGGCCTTCACAAAGCAATTCGTGAGTTGGACACATGCAATGGTGTAGTTTTTCACAAGCACAGATATTTCCAAATATTTTATCAATCTTAACATTTTATGGTTGTTCATCAGATCTGGTAAAGATTTTGACATCATCACAGCCCAGCGAGTAGCAGCTTCAAACCCTTTCGTCAAGGATGCATTTGTTGAGGTTTTACGACAATCCGAATGACAGAACACAAAACTGATTGTTGAAACCTGGGATACAGTTTATTTGGTATGGTTTAGTTTGATTCCCATGTTCCAAGAAGTATTTGCAACATGTTTTTAATGATTCCATCGTGTTCCAATGGCTGAGTGATGTTTAATAAATACAACGATTACTCAAATTCGCGGGACCTTTTCCAGTGCCAAATCAGTTGAGATGGCAACTCGCAATATTGAATATATATTCCCTTTAAATTATTCCCTAACCTTTAAATTATCGCGGGGCCTCCGCCGAACTGGATCTGCACGTAGTACAAAAACATGGAGTTTCCCAAGTGATCTTGAATGGTGATTGTTTATAAATTTGGGAAACAGTTTGGTCGCCGTAGCTAGCCTGCTTCACTGCATGCCGTATGTACATTCAGATTGATACTGTTTGTCAATACATAATTTATTTTATGAATTCATCTCCGGCCCTATTTCTTTCTCTGCCTTTCTTTATTATTTCTTCATCTCTTTCTTTATTTTGATTTTAAAGAGATATTTAAATCAGAGTTCTATTTGTTACAATCATTTTTGCGTATTATTTGTGCACTTTATTAATATAATTGATCAAAATAATTATTTTATATTAAAAAAAGTGACAGTCAATCACATTAGTGGAGTATATAAAAAATATGTAAAAGTGACTACACATAAAATTTTTATTTAAATTATATATAAAAAGAATAGATAAAATAAAATACAATCTATTTGAAAAGTGATTAGATTAATAAAAATTTAAATTTAAATAAATCATTGGAATTGCTCTAAAATTCATAACCATCTTACTAAAAACCACCCAAAGAGTACCATTCATCTTAAGGGTTAAGTTAGATTCAGAGATGAAATAAGATCACTTTAGACGGAAGATAAAAGTTGAAAAGAATATTATTAGAATATTATTTTTTAATATTGTTATTGTTTTGAAATTTGAAAAAATTGAATTATTTACTATATTTTACGTGTGAACTTGAGAAAGTTGTAATGATAATATCATTGTGATGAGATGATATATTTTCTGAATCTAAATTGGCCAAGCAAAACCAAACAACTCAGCAGTCAAACCGGTTCTATTGACTTTAACCGGCTTGTGGGTGATAATGATAACTCCTCCGTCAAGGGATTTGCAAACCAGAATCATATTCTGTCAAAATCAAAGATCAAAACTAGACTATCCTTTGGATATTTCGTAGGTTTCCAAATTAATAATTTCCGTTAAGGGATTTAGATAGTTTATTTCTTATCATGACATAAATTAAACTTAAAATCCTAAATATTCTTTAAAAGAGAGGAGAAGTCACAAGATGAACTCTCAAACGAGTCTTCTCTTATATCTAAATTAGAGAGTACTATTAGAAAGGTAAATAATGGTATCTTTTTTTTAAAGAAAAAAAAAAAAACTAGAGAGGATATTTGCTTAATCTATCAAATTTTTATTGATATATGCAAAGACTCTACGAGCGTAGTAAGTACTGTCTGCTTTATTATTTAGTTGGTATTCATAGGTGAAACAAATGTTATTGTTTGCATGATTCCACTTGGAAGGCATATACATGTACATACGTATATATATATTATATATATATAGTCGATAGGGTCTCATGACTTTATCTTGTTGACATTAGACTTTTGTCCTTGAGTTATTAATCTATTTGGTTTAATTCTTTGCACTTATTTCGTGAGGTTGAGTGCCAATTGGAACCAATTAATAGCTAGTATTTGATAATATTGGAAGGGTTCCTTTTTGTGACTCAATTATGCTGAGGTTTACCCCCTTGGGTCATTGAAGCGAATAATTCTCATCACTAAGATGGTTGGTGATGAAAAATTTTAAACTTGGTTAATTATAATATTAAAATATACACGTGTGAATGTGAGTATGAATGATCACGTTCTACACATATATCAATAACAATAATCAATAATTTTTATACAACAGTTGAGCCTAAATATAGACTTAAAAAGTTTGGACTAAGGGTATCACATCCCTAACATGTCATATGAAGACCTAACTTAAAACTTATACTAGTACACTCTAAACAAGATTATACAATAGACATAGCAAACAAAGAATCATATATAGAAAATAAAACCCTCTGAGAGTGATCAAATAAAACAAAGGCCCATTCACACTTTGCGAAGTCATGGGCCTGGATACCCAATTATTTCCTTTCATTTCAAAACAATGAACCCAGAAAAGGGCCTGAAATAGTGCACAAGGTAGGCCCATATAGTGGACCCATGACAGAAGTGACAACAATTATGACTTCTGATAAAAGTTCAAAAAATCAAAGACGATGTCGAAGAAAGATCTGAGAAGGATATGCTTTCCTTCCATCCTTGTTTGGCGCATGCTAACCCAACAAAAGAGAAGTCGGTGGCAGCCATGGGTGGCAGATTCAGGGAACGTCGCGTTGTCCAAGCCATCCTCATGCCCATTGATTTTTGTTTTGTGGTCCTCCCTTCCTCCAATAAAGTTTATGAAAATAGAAATTAAGCTCCCATTTAAAATTTAGACTAAATGAGATCAATTTAATTTAATATTAAGTCTAACATTTAAATATCTAACTCTTAAATTATTAAACTAATTTTAATTCAAAACTTTTTTATACATCATACCTATAACATTCTTCAACTTAACACTTATTTACATACAGGATCCACAACTTTTTTTAACTTCTATAAATAAATATAAACTCATTTTAACATTCAAACACATCTAAATTCATCTTAGGTAGGTTTCACAAAATTCATTTTATCATTTTAACTCACTACTATTCATAATGAACTCAATTCAGTTCAATATTTAAATGTGGCCTAAATTGAATTTCAACGTTTTTCTTTAAAAAAAAAGAAAAAGAAAGATAAGAGAGGGCAATGGAAGGAGGCTAAAATGGAAGGAGGCTAAAGTTTAGATCTTCTCCATTTTTTCGAAAGTACATTATTGTTATTATTATTATTATTATATTATTATTATTATTATTATTATTATTATTATTATTATTATTTGTGGAGGTAATTAATGTGCCACAAATATTACTCAAACCTTTCTACAACCTACATTAGGCACTATATTTTTCTTACTAATGTTGTTAGTCGTGGCATTTAGTCCTTACCCATCATCAAATTAATAATAAAAAAAAATTACCCATAAATTAAGCGCATGAAATTAAATAATAATACATACATAGAAAATAGATTAAATTGGTAAGTAGAGTTGTGGAATGTGGTCAACAATAAGATTCCATATCTTTTCAAATTTGACGTGAGGAAACTCCACTAGGATAAAGCCCAGAAGTCCATTTCAATGGTTTGACAAATGAACACATTGACAGTCACCCTCTTTTATTGCCCCCTGATCTTCAAAACTTTATGCTTGATTTTGACATTTTTTAAGAGAACATTTAGAAGATATATTTAAATATAATATAAAATTCAAGAAAAATTAATACTTGTCCATGGAAAAGTGCAGGAGAGTATTATTATAAGTATAATTTTATTTTATATATTAGAACGTCAGTATTTGTATTAGAAAATGGAGACTGATCCAGATATTATCAATGAACTTGGACGACTCTTTTTTATTAGATTTTTATTTGCATGACATTATTTTATTTATTTGTTGAGGTCCCTTTCAGTCAATATACATCCAAGTACTATTACTGGGTATTATATTACTATATATACCCGCTTACAGCTATACAAAATAGAATGCACCTAATGCTGCAGAGAACTTCGATTCATAACATGAAAATATATATTTTAAGTTTTAAATTGAGATATTATAATATAATTTTTCTAATCATAATGGTTAAAGATGGTTAAATAGTTTTTTAAGCACTTATAATTTTATGATAATATATTAAGAATATATATTCTGTTATTTAAAACACACATATTTACGAAGAGTATGCTTTGGGACGCAAAAGTCTTGTTGGTTTAGAGAGTGAGATGAGATAAAATTTGAATATTTTTAAAATTTTTGAAAATAAGAGAAAAAAATTAAATAAAAAATATTATAAAGTTAATATATTATTAGAATATAATTTTCTAATATTTTATTTTATTTTATTTAGGAATTGAAAAAGTTGAATTGTTTTTTATTTTTCGTTTAAAAGTTTGGAAAAGTTGTATTAATTAGTTTGAAAAATTGTAATAATTAGTTTACAAAGATTTATGTTTAAATTATGTTTATGAATGAGATGAGATAAAAATTCTGAGATGAAATCTATTTTTAAACAAGCCTGTATCACATTCTGTTTTGTTCCTGAAAATGAATGTAAAATTCATTGAGAATACATCTTTGTGGGGATTATATGACTCACTACTTCACCCTCTCTTCTATTACCGTAAAATAAGGACAAACTAATTAAACTATATGCCAACTAATTTTTTTTATAATCTTAATTATTCGAGTGACAAATTTTTTTTAGAGAAATGGAGAAAGTCTCATCATGAACTTGAGGATTAGAATTAAACGATTGAGGCCCATTTGAATAATAAAATAAGATGAGATAATTGTAGATAAACATTAAAAGTTGAATAAAATATTTTTAAAATATTATTTTAAATATTATTATTATTTTTAGATTTGAAAAAGTTTAAATTTTTTATTATATTTTGTGTAAAAATTTGAAAAAATTATAATGATGAAATGAGATGAGATACAACGTTTCTATATCCAAACAAATCTTAGGTGCTATTTGGACAGTAAGTTGAGATAAAATGAATTGTGCTGAAAGTTGATAAAATATTATTTTTTAATATTATTATTATTTTGAGATTTGAAAAAAATAAATTATTTATTATATTTTTTATGAAAATTTAAGAAAATTATAATGATTAGATAAGATGAAATACCTTTTCTATCTAAATCGGACTATGTATGTTAAAGAAACATAATTATTAAGCCACATGGTTGCTTAGTTCTTACCGCTAATAATTCACTTTTTTTAAATATTTTTTTAAACATTTTAAAAAAACCCAATTTCACTAGTGATAGTTTTTAAAAATATTTAAAAATAAATTTAAAATTTAAAATGCACTTAGATTAAATCCAATAACATATCTAGTGTGAAATTATTATTTGTCTTAAAAATTTAAACTGATGAAAAGAGATAGATTTTATTATTTATTTTATATCTTAACATTTTTTCTCACGTATAGTTAGACTCCTTCTCAATGAGTGGTTCGGCATATAAAATATTTAATTAAATGTGATAAAATGTAGAATCGAAATTTAAATTCAAGATCTTTACTTTAATATTATGTGAAATTATAACTTGTCCAAAAAATTTAATTGGTAAAAAAAGATAAATTCTATTATTTATTTTACATATCTAACATTTTCTTTATTAATTTGATAAGTTTGTAATTATCTGCTAGTTAAAAAGAAATAAATAACAAATGATGACACGGGACTCGTACATCAATCATAGTACCGACCCATTATTTTAGGCTATAAAAGCCTTAAAGGCAAGGATTCATGATTCATCCACGAGTTAAACGAGTAGTCGGTCCTCGCAGCCATGATGAGGCTCATGAAAAACCAGATCAAATAATCCTAGGATTAATGGTCGAATAGATCAATGCCTAATCCTAGTGTTCTTAATTAATTAGTGATCTCACACACACACTCGCATAAATCCAACCCTTAAAATCCCACTTTCTAGGACTTTAATTAACAGTTCACGTGGCAATACTCACTCCATCATCCCAATCTTAGCTCCAGCCTCCAGGTGGCAATTAATACATAAACTTTTTAAAAATATTAAATTCAAAGTCAAATTCGCTTAATCATGATGAATGAAGCACACTCTTTTAATTATATTTCTAACAACGTATTAATTCATGCAAGAGTGCTCCAAAATACAAATACATAAAATAAAATAAAGCACCTTCAGCTTATAAAAAATTAAAATATTAATGTTAATTAAGAAACTTTCATGTAAAGCATGTTTGCACTTTTATGTGATGACATGTAAAATTGTACCTGCTACTCTCGAACTTGTGTTTAATGGGGACAAACACCATCTTTTTCTCTCTCTCTCTATAATATATATATATATATATTTATTTATTTATATGAGAATGTGGGTAGGGTGCTAAACAACTCAGCATGCATGTTGCATCATGGAAGAACATAAAATTAAAAAAGGATCGTGTTAAGCTAATTAAATTATTAGTGAATGGTCTTCCACATTGGTTGTACCTATAAAATTATAAATTATTTCTGAAAATATATCATTATCATGCTAATATGTATATGAGCCTCTGCCGTCAAAGTAGTACTATTCAAACTTACTGCTAGTTGTTTTTATAATTTTTCTATTCACATTTTTTAATATATTTTAATTTAAAAATATATATATATATATATCAATATATTTAAAATCATTTCTTTAATTATAAAATTTTAAAAAAATATCAAACTGTACATTTGAGCCGTACAATTTGAGAAGCAAAACAACTTTTCTCTATGTATATTAAGTGTTAAAAAATAGGAGCGGTTACCTAACTCTAGCTAAGAAGGTGAGATTAGGAGTGAGAATTGAGTAGTCAGTGCTGAACAACGACCAAGATCAGAGTTGCAATTTCGGTGAAGGGCACATTGGTTTTGTTGGTTTGGTTCTTGAAATTTACGTAAAATCCTATCATTCCAACCATGCAATAATGTATACCGAGTAATGCTGGATATAAAAGTTGGTTGTAAATTTTAGATTTATCTTTTTTTTTTTTTTTTAAATGTAAAAAGTTTACACGATTTTTAAAAAAATGCATGAAATTTGAGTACCTAAGATAACCTCAGATTAAGACATTATAAATTTCTTGTTTATATATTTTTATCTTAGAACATTGACATTGACTTCTTCAAAATTTAAATAAATATAAATAAAATGATCTATATTGACTTTTTCAAAAAGTAAAAGTTTGATTTATGTAATTTTAAGTATATCTTCAAATTTAAAGATGTACTGTTCATGTTCAAAAGTAATATTTTATTGTAAAAATTATCTCAATTGTTTTGTTTTTCAGTTTTTATTTCTCACGATTTTTACTTCTCTCGAACGTCTTTTTATTTTTATTAATTAAAAATATATTATTAATTAATATATAGTTAGTTTTGAAATATGTGAAGGAAGAAATATTATTATTAATTAATATATAATTAGTGTAATTATAAAATATAAAAAAATTAAAAATATTATTATTAAAAAAATAAAATAAAATAATTATTTTGATTAATCTAATATAAAATTATAATTAGGGAAGTTTTAAATTTATAAAAAATATATATTTTTTATTAAATTTTAGTGTGGAGTGTGAGGAGGTTGTGTAGCAAAACTCAATCATATAAAATATTTGAGGAAGCAAAAAGGGGAGGTTATGGGTTGGCAACATGTGTCCCCATTCTGGCCAGAAGTTATGGTGAGAAATTGTGAGAGTGACTACTGTCAGTCTGTCATGTAAATCCATCCCCAAAGTAGAATCTATGGCAAGATCAGAGTACTCAAATTGTCTCTAACTTTATTCTACTCTCTCCACACAACCTCAAAACGCCTGAGAACCGCTGGAAACTCCACCTATTTACCAATGACATTTTCTTTATAGAGTTAGTTCATTTACATTTTGTTTTTAATTTATTAATAAAATATATATTTTTAAATTTAAACAAATCAAATCAAAATTAAAATTTTAATCAAATATTTTAAAAAATATTATTTTATTTAAAAATTATAGAAAAATTATAAAAAGAATGTAACTATCATTTCTCTGCTGTAGTAATTCCAAATTATATAATTTAACATGAAAATTAAAAAAAATGACGTCGGTTCATCTATTCGCCGACGCCTGACGAGGGGTCCCACGTGTAAAAAGACACCACATCGCACACGGTACTGTGATCACCGTCACCTCCCTGCTGATAAAACCTGATGCCGACGTGTGTTATCTATAAGGCCTGTGACCATTACTACCTCACTCGTCTGTTTGTTTAGCCTGGCCCAGATACGAAATCCACTACCAAAACTAGCCTTTAAAGTCTATTCCCCGACCTTCTTTCCCAACCTCTCTCTCGCCATGAAAATTTCTTTAAAGCCTTTAAAGATTTCTCAAATTCGTCGAACGGACTGAGACAATAGTTCGTTTATTTATACATTCGTAAGTTCTTCTGAGCTTTTATCTCCAACCGCAATGGTTTCTGTCGGAGATTCTCATTCCAGCTCCAACCGTTTCCCTCTCACCCGAAACATTTACAGTCCTGATCCACTCAAAATTCACCGACACACCGGCCGCTCCATGCGCACGATACGGTCCAATGTGTTCCAAAGAAACGAAGATGACAGTTGCTCGTTTGTCGTTGAGAGATCAACATGCGTGTCCGAGAACCTCAACCTAACGGACTCGGGCATCGACATGAGGCTCAGCGAGCTCGCTCTGCGGAAAGGTAAGTCAGCAAAGTCCACGTCGTCCTCGGAGGAGGAGATAAGGGAGTTTCTGGATCTCTCTCAGGCATTCAGCGACTTGTCGGTGTGCAGCAGCGATATCTCGGGAGAGTTACAGAGGCTAGCGACGTTGCCCACGTTGTCCTCTGACAACGACAACAACGGTGAGGCTAACGCGGCGGAGGTCGAGCCTTGTTTGGGGTTTCTACAGAGGGAGAGCTTCTCGACAGAAATAATCGAGAGCATTTCACCGGAGGATCTTCAACCAACCGTGAAGATCTGCGTCGACGGGCTTAAATCTCCGTCGATCGCAGTTAAGCGGTCTGCGGCGGCCAAGTTAAGGCTCTTAGCGAAAAACCGGGCCGATAACCGGGCTTTAATCGGCGAGTCCGGTGCGGTTCCTGCTCTGATTCCGCTGCTCCGGTGCAGCAGCGACCCGTCGACTCAGGAACATGCCGTCACAGCGCTCCTCAACTTGTCCCTTCACGAAGGCAACAAGGCGCTGATAACAAACGCCGGTGCGGTCAAGTCCCTTGTCTACGTGCTCAAGACCGGGACCGAGACATCGAAGCAGAACGCGGCGTGCGCCCTGCTGAGCTTGGCTTTGGTGGAGGAGAACAAGAGTTCCATCGGGGCCTGCGGGGCGATTCCGCCCCTGGTCTCGTTGCTGCTGAACGGGTCCAGTAGGGGGAAGAAGGACGCATTAACGACGTTGTACAAACTCTGCTCGATTAGGCCGAACAAGGAGAGGGCCGTGAGCGCGGGGGCCGTCAAGCCGTTGGTGGCGCTGGTGGCGGAGCAGGGCACGGGGATGGCCGAAAAGGCGATGGTGGTGCTGAGTAGCCTGGCGGGAATCGTGGAGGGAAGGGAGGCCATAGTCGAGGAGGGCGGGATTGCGGTGCTGGTGGAGGCGATCGAGGATGGATCGTTGAAAGGGAAGGAGTTCGCGGTGGTGACGCTGCTGCAGCTGTGTGCGGACAGCGTTAGGAATAGAGGGGTGCTGGTGAGGGAGGGGGCTATTCCTCCTCTGGTGGCGCTTTCTCAGACGGCGAGTGTTAAGGCCAAGCACAAGGTGAGTAGTTGAGTTGGTGGCTGTGATTGGGATTTTTTTTTAAAAACTCTAAGTAGAGTTATTTTTACGTATTTCATTAACGTGAATTATTATTTTTTAAATATAAAATAATTAGCTTGACCAACATTAGGAGAGTGTGCAAAGAATATTCCATTAATATAATTAGTTGCTTGTTTTTTTAAATATAAAATAATTATTTTCATCAATCACATAAGCGACATAAGTGGAGTGTGCAAAAAGTATGTAAAAGTGATGTACGTAGCATCTCATTTTTTATTCTATATTGTTCTTCAAATTCTAACCATTTTTGCAGGCAAAATGCTTTATTGAATTATAGGTTGTAGATTTCTCTTCATCAACTTTCAAACAAGCGCTTTAAATTTGCAAACTCAGGTCAATTTGGCGTTTCATGATGCTGATTGCTTCAACTAGACTTTTGTGACATAACTATTGCTGCATGGTGCGGCAATGACTTTATGATAGAACTGTTTTACTCTTTTAAATGCTTCGTGTTGTTTGCATCTTGGGATGGAAATGTTATTATCTTGGTATTATAGATGGACGGTATTGATAAGTTTGGGGAGTGATACATGGATAGTGCCTTGGTCAACACCTTAGGTCACAATTTATTTGTTGGGGTTACCTTGAAAAAAAATATATTAGGTCGTGTAGTTAAGGGCAACGCTATAAGTTTTTGATTGGTCTTGGTTATTAGGAAGTGAAGATGATGTTCTGGTTAGATAATTTAAAGTAATAATTGATTGACTCATGAATGGTCCATTTTCTTGAAGAATCTACAATATAAAAATTTTGCAAATTTTTTTTTTTTTTGTGCGCATGAATTTAACTGCATACAAGGTGCAGAACAATATAATCATTGTGCGCAGTGTCTCTTCTGCGATTATGATCTTGTTAAAGGCTGTTTGGATACTGCATCTGATACACAACCCCCTTCATTTTAATTTTTGGGGTTATATGATTGGCTTTAATATGAACAATGATTCTTATTGAATTTGCAGGCTGAAACACTTCTCGGGTATCTGAGAGAACCAAGACAAGAGGCAACCTCTTCAAGTCCTTAGACAGGAGGTATTATGTACAATTTAGCAGAGGTAATTACTGTGGGAGGTTTGGTTGTGTATATATGGATTGCTTTATTGATGTTTTGTACAGTAGGGGTTGAGAGATTTAGGAGAATATTTGTAAAAGAAATTAGGGAAGCTAGCAAGAGACTGACCTTTAGTTGTAGGTTTTAGTATATTCTCTTTATTCCTTCTCATTCTATGTTTTCTAGAAGTGGAGTATACATATTTTCTTTTTTCTGGGTTTTGGGTTGTTCTCCTTATGTTTTGTTTGGGTGACCCCAATTTTTGTGAAAAGGTTTACTGGTTGTCTTGTTTCGTGTAAGCTGAAATAAAGAGACTATGTACTTTGCTCGGATCATGTTATTATTATTTCCATACTCTGGCATATCAAGAGCCTGCAACTTCTCTCCATGGTGAAATTATTTTCCATTTGCTTGAATATCTTCCTTTGATTCAACAATGTCTACCACTATAATATATGCATTCAAAGTAAATAGGCATTCAATGTAATCTTCTATTCTTTCAGCATTCAATTGGGAGTTTCAATGGAAAATTGTCAAGAAATTTTAATTAAGGTGGGGGGGGCTGAGTGCAATTTGGTAGGTCCTCTCTGCTCTGTTGTAAGGTCAGGTGGTCCATCTGACGTATGTGCGGTGGTACTATTTCCGCCTTGTCTTTGCACATAATCTACCGAATCCCACCAACAAAAGTCCAAACCGGCCACATAATTAAGATTCAAATTTCTGGTTTGTACTCGAAGTTCTTTCTTTTAATCAAAAGGAGATTCAAATTTCTGGTTTGTACTCAAAGTTCCTTCTTTTAATATTGTCCCCCCATTAATCAAAGCCTTAGCTGGCAAAGGAGATCAAGTTTTGTCCTGGCGTTTGTCAAACTTGCAATTCTGGTAATCAAAATCGAAGTTTGCATTTCCGAATTCGGGAGTGGTTTTTGAATGGCGTGTAGTGTCGGTACCAACTTTTACATTGCATGGCCAAGTCTTTGGGCAGAAAATTACCTGGTCTCGCGTTTTCTTTTTACCATATGGAGTTGAAGGCATATTTTGACCTGCAGCCTGCTCTCGAATTCGAATTGGTCTTTTTTATAATCAGTCTCTGGAATATCTTTTTGCACGCCAACCCTTAATACAACAGATCTTGAAAACATTGAGCAGAAAATTACGATTCCGATTAATTTCAACAATTATATTGTCTACGACTCTACCAAAGTAACTTTATTTGACAAAAATTTTTAAAAAAAAAAATCTTAACGAAAGAGATTGCTGTTCATTGGGACTTGGGTTAGAGACTGATTTTCCAGCCGTTATATGATATCGAAGGCTTCTATAGCTGCCGGACATTGTATAGTGTTAAAGATATTTTGGAGAGGTTTTTGCCGGTCTTTCGTCTTGTTTTTGGGTTCTAGATCTTCTATCTTTTAAGACATGGGTCAAAATAAGGAAAAATAAAATAAAAAAATCGACCCTAAAAAACTATTCAGTTTTTAAAACTTCACATCTCCAACTACTATTCAATTTGAGTTATTCAAATTTTATCTTCGATCTTCAATCTTTTATCAATTACGAAAAACTTGCACTTTGTAACATTATTCAGTTTGACCGTTAAGATGCATGAAAATTAACTTATAAACCTTAACATTTAGATTTTAATGAAATAAATGATACGAAACGACCTCAATAACTAAATTTTAACGAAGGGTGCAAAGTTTCAACTTTGTATAGTTTGAAAGGTACTATGCATCAATTTTGATAATTAAGATGTTTCAAAATGTTTTCATCCCTAATACTTGAAGAAGTAATTCCAGGCCCCATTCTCATTCCCTAAAAAATCTGGCTATTTATGCCATATCGTCCGTTCAGCTGTGGTTGACAAGGTAATAGGGTTAGGCGCTGCAGCTTGCACTTGTAGTCGAGACTCACTGGTCTTCTAAAATAAATCCATTCTCCCTTTTGTTGTTTTCCTGTCCCAACGCATACACCCATCACCTGCCCCCCCAAGTGCGGTATGCATTGCCACCCTTACAAAATTGTGAAAAAGAAAAGAATGTTGCACCATAGCCTCTCAACATAAACAACAAACAGAAATTCCAAACTTGCTTCCACAGAGAGAGAGAGAGAGAGAGTCAAGATGAAGTAAAGCATAATGCCTAGAAATGAAATTCAAAGTGTAAACTATGATTTTCTAATTTCCTTTACAGGTTATGTACTCTACCCCAATATCTATTCAACCGCCAGTGATCCAGAACAAAGTGTTAATTGCAAGAAAATCAAGAAATTTGATCACATGAAGAAAAGTGTATAACTAGACTTGACAATTCAGGCCGGCAAAAAGATCATTTATGGTCCGAGCAAGGCTTTAAGATGAGCAACACCAACCTTTTCTAGACCCTGCCACTGTTTCTTGGTTCCTACTTCCCTGTAAAACCACAGTCTTTCCATTTTCCATCCAGGTAGTATCCTGTTTCTTGAGCTCTTGAGTGATCATCACTTTCCGGCTCAATATATTGTAGATCTCTTTCACAACTGTCTGAAAAGCAGCAACTACATTGGAGGAATCGAGAGCAGATGTTTCCATGAAAAACAAACCCTGTGCTTCTGCCAAGGCTTTGCCTTCAGCAGTGGGCACCTCCCTGGCATCCTTGAGATCAGACTTATTGCCAACAAGTATCGTAACTACATTCATGTCGGAGTGAGCTGTTCAATAGTGGAACCACCGAATCAATCCTCAGTTTATCAAACTTTAAAAGCATAAGATCAACGTACTGACAGGAAAACTGTAAGCGAAATGAACCATAACAATAGATCATTAACCAAAATCTATCCTGAATCCGATAATAAACTATAAGGTACAACCAAAAAATACAGGAAAGTGAACATAAAAGAACAGAATTGAAAGTTGACAGCAATTGAATATCCAGGTTCCTGGTGGGAAACAGCTTCATTGAGCATCAAGAAAATCACTATAAAACATCTACATACATTTAAACTTTACATAAAATTGTTCAATAAAGAGTTGGCTATACCAATGCACTAGAAACTGAAAACGTACCCAGAAAAATGAACAGTCGAGGATTACAAATATCGTGAAGAAATAATTCATTAACAGAAAATGTCCAGTGCATTATACATGTTAAAAAAGTCATAAAACAGAAAGAAATCACAACCATTTCCCTCTTTATGTAAACAGTTTATATACTGAATGGTATACATAAAATTTTCTGACAGCAAGTAGGATTTCTGACTGGAGTTCCCTTGAAAGCCAGCGACATCATATAATATAAGTACAGCAGAAAGGTTTCCACACCCCCCCCCCCCCTTTTTCTTCTCTCTCTGTCCAGTAAGTACCAATCAGGCAAGCACCACACAAAAAAGAAACCCAGAGAGAGAGAGAGAGAATTTATCAAGCAACATATTATGGATCTTACTGTGAAGTTCATTAAGCCATCTGCCAATGCTATCAAATGTCTGGCGTCTACTGATGTCGTACACAACAAGAGCTCCAACTGCACCTCTATAATATGCAGATGTAACAGCCCTGAATCGCTCTTGACCAGCTGTGTCCCAGATCTGAGCCTTGATTTCCTTTCCATTGATATCCATCTTTTGGGTTTGGAACTCTACTCCTATGGTTGACTTTGAATTAGGGTAGAACTCATCTCTAGCAAATCTTGCAAGCAAATTTGATTTTCCAACAGCAGAATCACCAATTAAAACAATCTTGAAGAGGTAATCCTCAGATTTTTCTTCCTCAGAATAAAAGGCCATCTTTTGAACTTCAAGCGATTGTCACTTTATAGAGCCATATTGATATGAGTAGCCTTCTAGATTTTGTGGGTCTTTTTTCAGGGATAAAACTAATAAATATCAGACATCCCCCTATACATCAAGATGAGGAAATAGAATAAGAGAATAAAAGGAGGAAAAAAAGAAAATGGGAGGCAGGGCAAGAATATAAACATCAAGTTCAGTAATGTCTCAGCAAATACATCAAGCACAGTATGACTCAGCAAATATCTATCTTTTGGAGCTCGCATTGGGTGGGATCTGAACAATTTTGCAACTTCTGATCCACCCTCAGCTTCAAATATGCCCCCTTCTAGAAAAATGAACAGCTTTAAAGTTTGTAAGAGTCAAGAAGGTATTGGCATCTACAAGACTTAGTGAAGGTAACTAGTATCAATTTTTTATCTTTTCTTGAGCTAGAAATTTGAGGTTGTATTCCATGTAGAGTATGTAAGTTAAATTATTGATTCAAGGTGAGCAGTAATGACATGGGATAGAAACTTGTGTCTCATGTTGACTATGTAAATTATCAATTCAAGGTATGCAGTGATCATGTGAGTTGAAATATTCTTGTATTTCGGGAATAAGATATATAGAGTTTACTTAAAAAACTTGTATTTCGGGAATCAAAATCCTCTAAATTTCTCGTTCGAACACTAAGGTCTAGCGTGTGAGAGAGGTAGACACATGAGGTGAGTTTTACAAATTTAAGGAACAATTAACGCTGCTTGAAAAACATTTTTTTTATAAGTAATAAGAAGATTTTATTGACAAGTAAATAGGCATAGCCCAAGTACACAGGAAGTATACAAGAGAAAACACCTAAATACAAGCTAGGAACTAGAATAGGCTACAAACAAATCATGAAAAAGAGAATGGAGGAGACAATACCAATATGTCTATCTTTCTTGCTATAGATCCTAAAGTTCGGACAAGATTACTCAGAAATCCTCATTTGTATCAATAGGATGATGGATAATGAGATTTCAAAAAAAAAAAATTGTGGGGGAGATGCTGCTTGATGAAAAACCTCAAAAAGGATGTAGTTTCATCCATCAATGCGAAGATTATAGATATGAACTTGTTATAGGTTGGTATTGTCTCCTCCATCTTCTCTTTTGTAATTATGTGTGCCACTATGTTGGCAAACTAAAGTGTGCCTAGTTACAACCTAATTTGATATGAGAGAATTAAAAGGAATTTGAACAAATCTATAAAATATTCTTGCATTTGAATGCATTTTGGTAAAGAATGAATATTCTATTCCCCTCAAGCTCTCTATTCTCAGTTCCATCTAAAAGTGAGCATACCAAGAGAGAACGAAAACGACACTGAGAAATTATCTTCCTATTCCTTATAAGCATTTGAAAGAGAAAAATACAGAAGACTAAACGATTCTTCATATTTTTACGTCTTTTCATTTTGATTTCTTCACACTGATAGCTTCTCAAACTGAAAATTTTGAATCCTCTCTCTCTCTGATGAACAATGTCTTCAGCGAAACATGTAATTACCATATCACCCTGTTTTCTAAAATTGAATAAGAGCAAACCCTTATATTTGTTTGAGCAGAAAAACCCTGTTCTTAATAATACGGTACTTGATCAACGTTCTGTACTGTGTGGGGGCAGCGTGGTAACTGTTAACCAGAATTGTAGGGTATTGAGGCAAAATGTATATGACACTTAGTCAACATATTGATTCGTGGCTTGTGTGCCTGTGCGTACACCAATTGATTAATGAAAGGACAGGGAAAGAGAACAAAAAACGGAAACCAAACATAAAATCGACACCTTTAGTCAGAAACCAAACAGATGAAAGAAAATCCTTGTTCTTGGAAAGCAAACCTCTTTTTCTTGGAAAACAATCACAAGTGAATAGAAAAAATCCAACAAGAACCGCATCCACCATAAGCAGAATCCCACATAAACAAAACCCAAAATAGCCAAAAGCATGTGAGCAATAAAATTTATCTGCTTCCCTATCAACAAATTTATTGGTAACCAAATACCCGGAATGAAAGTCAGAGAGAGAGAGATTACATTGAGGGAGTGAACGAGAGGGGCCGGAGACGATGCAGAGGAAGTCATTGAAGAGGAGTAGATCTTAATTGCCAGTGGGAGCTGTAGAGGTGGCCGAAATTCCATCCACAGAAAGCCATGAATTTGCATCTCTGCGCCTCACATATTTTCTTGCTTCTACAGATATATCCCCAAAAACAAAAAATAACAGACAAAAGAAAGTTTAGATTCAAGAGATGATACAAAGAGATCACTTCCGGTGGGGAGGAACGACACACAGTTAAACAGAGAAGAGAGAGAGTGAGGGATTGATTCAAAGATGTGCATTATTAGGGTTACTGCTTGCTAAACGGCGCCGTCTAAAGGCAAAACTAATGGCTTGGAAAAACGCGGTAAGAGAGACGGGACTCAAAAGTCAAAACTCAGGATTACAGGCGGTGAGCTCAACGTTTGGCAAGCCATTTAAAATTTCTTCCAATAATACGCGACACGTTATTCATTATTATTTTAACAATAAATCTTTCTAACTTTCCAACATTCCACATTCTATTTTTTTTTTATTTTTTTATTTTATTAAATATTTATTATATAAATAAAAAATAAAAAATTTAAAAAGAAAAAACTCAAAAAAAATTTAAAAAAATTATTAAAAAATAATAAAAATTTAAAAAAATAATAGAGTGTTGGGAGGTTGTATAGCAAAACTCTTATTTTAATTAATAAACCTTTCATCAATTCTAAACGTAATATTAAATAATAATAAAAGCTATAATTATTTATTTAACATTCAATTATTTGATATCACACATAAAGATGATTAAAAAATAATAATTAAAAAATTATAAATAATATTTTTGTATTTCTCTTTCTAAAAGGCTCTTAGAATGTCAAGGTGCATAGATATACTTAGCACAACTGCATGATAGTCGCTAACTTTCCAATAAAGATAAGAAACTATATCAGATTCAGATTGTAGTGCTCATATTTATCTTCTCACTATGATTTAGATGATATCTTATCATTTTAACTTAGGCTCCGTTTAGATACACAGTTCAGATCAGATGAGATGAGATGTTTTGAATAGTAGTTGAATAAAATATTTATAGAATATATTTTTTGGTATTATTTTTATGTTGAGATTTGAAAATGTTAAATTGTTTATTATATTTTTATATGAAAATCTAAAAAAGTTGTAATGATTGAGATGAGATGAGATGAGATGAGATAGTGATTTTGTGTAAACAAATAGGGCCTTACTATTTTTGTATTTATCTTAAAGTTGTAAAGACTGAGTTTGCTATCTATATAAATACATCAATATACTCTGTTTTGGTAAGTTACCAAAACAATTTCCTAAACTCTTTCATGATTTCCTAAGCTTTATAGCTTCTACTCAGGCTCACGTCCAAAATATCCAATGGCCTCACCAAGTCTTAACGCTTCCACTTTCAACTTCCCCAAGTTCACTCATCTGATCTCCATCAAGCTCAATGGTAACAACTATCTCATGTGGCTCATAGCGAGTACCAGTCTTGAAGAGCCATGACCTCATGGGCATCATTGACGGAATTGAGTCGTGCCCTATTTCCACCATTTGTACTGAGCTTGGCAAAGACATTCACAACCCAGAGTATGCCCTTTCGACTAAGAATGACCAATTCCTTCTAAGCTGAATCAATGTCACTTTATCAGATAAAGTGTTGTCTACCATTTATGGACTCCACACATCCAAGCAATATGGACTGCCCTTGCCAATAGATTTTCCTTACAGTCCAGGTTTCGAATGTCTCACTTGAAGAGACAACTTCAAAGTCTACAACAAGGACCCAAGACATGTTCTGAATGCCTTCAGTTAGCCAAATTATGGTCAGATCAACTTGCTGCTGTTGGCAAGCCATTTGATGAAGACATCTCTTTCATTATTAGTGGCCTCAACCTTTCCTTTAACAACTTTGTCACCTCATTTACTTTTGTGACCTGTGACAACCTTTTAACAGTTGATGATTTTCAAGATGAATTGCTCAATCATGAGATGTTACTGAATCAATAGGCTGCTGTTGGAACCAGCACTTTTGCCTTGTATACTCAGCATCAAGGCAGTTCTAATTCCACTCCTAACTTCAAAAGCAAAGTTAAGAATCAATCATTTGATAAGTTCTCTTCTCGCAACAGTGGAAACCAAAACAAGGCACCACCTCAAGGTTCTTCTGACTCCACTTAGTATCAAATTTGGCAACAATCATACCCTCTTGGCCCATGTCAAATCTGTGGAAATAGCAATTATCAAGCTCTTGATTATTATCACATGATGGACTACTTCTATCAGGGTAGACATTCTCTTCCTCAACTGGCAGTCAATCATGGTGACACACACAAATGTTGCTTTTGAAGGAACAAGAATGATATGGAGACAATGGAGCCAATGCTCACATCACAAATGATCTTAAAAACTTGCACATCTAGCAGCCCTTCCAAGGTAATGAAGTAGTAGCAGTGGGTTAAAATGGTGGAAAAATATATCACTAATAGTGGTTCCACTACTTTAACTTCCCCCACATTCTCTCATTCATTATCTCTTCAATCTGTTCTTCACTACTCAAAGGCAACAACTAATTTGCTGTCAATTCAAAAATTTTGCCATGATAGCAATTGCTAATTTCTGTTAACTTCATTTCATTTTTCTGTGAAGGACAATCAGACATACGGACTCCTACTGTCTGGCAAGAGTGAAAATGAACTTTATTCAATGTGGCTACTAGGGGTGATACTCGCATATGTGGGGGTGGGGTCACCCCTTCCCCTTTCCCACTCTTGCATATGCAGGGAGTGAGTTTTCCACCCTCGCAACCCGCCTCCGATAGTGAGTCACACATTGTTCAAATAAGACTCTTATATTGCATTGGCCTACTGGATAAATGTTGACTTAGGAGACCAATGCAATACAATCTTGTGAATAAGTCTAACAAATTGTAATATATATATTTATATATACATAGTTTGTATAAATATAAATATATATTTATATTTATAAATATATAAGTGGAGGGTGAGGCGAGGTTGGGCTCAGCCCGCTACCCTCGCTAAGGCGCACTGCTGCTCACCTCTAACGACTACAAGGAAATTATCTCAAAAATCAACCCTCATTTACAACTTTTTTAAGAATAAAAACCAGCCTCTTGTACTGACACTCTAGATTAGGTCAATCTCCCAATAAGATTGTATCTAGTATAATTAAATCTCATCATTTACCCTTGTCCTGCAATGATATGAATAAAATAGTTTGCAATTCTTGTCAATTGGGAAAAAGTGTATGCTTGCCTTTTTTTAGATTCCAATCGTATTTCTCCACAACCATGAATAAAAGTGTATGATTTAATTCACAAAGATGTGTGGCATTCACCAGTTCAATCAATAAGTGGCTGCAAATACCATATCATCTTTGTGGATGATCATTCCTGATACATATGGTTGTATCTCCTTCAAACCAAATTTGAAATTTTTGGCACTTTTGTCAAGTATGAACTATTGTTTGAAAATCAATTTTCTTGTAAAACAAAATAACTGCAGTCTGATAGAGGGGGTGGGTATTGCTCGACCCAAGTTTAGGAACACCTCACCCAAAATGGCATCTTGCATAGGAAACATTGTTCACACACTAGTCAACAAAATGGTTTGGCTGAGTGTAAGCTCAGACACATTTTGGAAACTGGTCTCAGCTTGTTGGCTCACTCTCACCTATCCAATAATTATTGGGTTGAAATGTTTCTAACAACAGTCTATATCATTAATAGGTTGCCCACACCAGTTCTTAGATTTCAGTCACCTTACTTCAAAATTTTTAAAAACTTCTTGACTACACTACTCTCCGCGTGTTTGGTTGCAAGTGTTACCCTATTCTTAGGCCTTTCAATGCCCATAAACTTCAATTTTAATCCAAAACTTGTCGTTTCTTAGGCATAGTCATGCTGGATATAGATGACTTGACCCTGTCACCCATAAAATTTACCTCTCCAAACACATGGTCTTTGATGAGAATTTCTTCCTTGCATTGGATGTGTTGTTCTCTACTCATGTTCTCAAGATGAGTGCTGCAAATGACTACTCCTCACTTGCACCCTTAGCAACTTTACCAACTCCACAGCAGTCCCTACTTGAACATGTAGCCTCCACTAAACTGATAAAATTGAGCACTTTGCACCTTTTGTATCTTCCCCTTCGCCTCAACCTGAAGTTTCCTCCTTGAAATTTGTCATCAATACCTCTAGATCATTTACCAACTACAAGCTATACAACACCTATACTATCAAAGCCAGCCCACAGCACAACTGCCTCACACCCTATGCTTATTTGATCCAATACAAGCTCACTCAAACCCAAAACCCTTCCTGATTACCAGCTTTATTACTCAACCAAATATATTGTTGCCTTCCATACCGCCCTTATAGAGATCACTCTTGCCTGTTACACTAAGGCTATTGCTGACTCAAGATGGAAAACTGCAATGGAACAAGAATTTGAGGCCTTAACACTATTGGCAATTGGTCCCTCTGTCCAAGACCCAAGGATCACAATGTGACCCATAACAAGTGGGTCTATCGCATCAAACAAAATCCAGATGGTAGCATAGATCAATTCAAAGCTAGATTAGTTGCCAAAGGTTTCGAACAAAAGTTTGGAGTTGATTTTACAGAAAAATTCAGTCAAGTAATCAAGCTTTCAACAATCCTAATTTGTTGGCCTTGACAGTACAATTTAATTGGCCTATATAGTAGCTGGATGTCTCCAATACTTTCCTTCATGTTGCATTAATGGAGGATGTATTCATGGAGCGACCTTAAGGATTTTGCAGTAAGGAGCATCCATACTATGTTTGCAAAATGAAAAAAACCATTTATGGCCTCAAACAAGCCCCAAGAGCTTGGTTTACTTGATTATCAACTACATTATTTGACATTGGCTTCACAACCTCTCTAGTTGATACATCACTTCACATTTCATAATGGCAATCCTCATTTGTTTCTACTTATCTATGTTTATGATATTATTGTCACAAGGACAAATTCCCAAGCCTTACATTCTGTTATATCCAAGTTCCAGCAAACATTTCATCTCAAAGACCTCGAACCCTTGAGTTACTTTTTGGGGATTCAAGCTACCTATTACATATCTAAATCAGACCAAGTATTTGTATGATCTTTTACATTGAGTTTGCATGTTGAGAGCCAAACCTTCAAAATCTTCTGCATCCTCACGCAACAAACTGTCCCAATTTGAAGGAGAAACATTAACTAATCATACTGAGTATCTTCATGTAGTGGGTGCACTGCAATATTGCACACTCACTAGACCAGATATGTCCTTCTCAATCAATCAACTATTTCAGCATATGCACTCTCCAATCTCCTTGCATAGGACAACATCAAAGAGAGTTCTTAGATACTTGAAGAATATCTTTGATCATAGTCTTTCCTATACCAAAGGAACACTACAACTCACAACTTGTTGTGACTCTAACTGGGCTGGAAACCTAGATGATCGAATATCAACTTTTGGCTTTGGGGTGTTCCTTGGAAATTGCCTTGTTTCATGGAGCTCAAAGAAACAATCAATAGTTTCAAGGTTAAATACTGAAGCTGAATATAGATCCATAGCTATTGCCACTGTTGAACTGTATTGGTTGAGAATGCTATTTCAGGATTTGTGTATTCCACTTCCTTCGGCTCCTATCATATGGTGTATTAATGTCAGTGCATTGGCTTTAATATCCAACCATATGTTCCATGCTAGGACAAAAAATATAGAGGTTGACTACCATGAGAAAGTCCTCAATCGTGATGTTCATCTCAAGTTTATTGCTACTGCAGATCAGATTGTAGATATATTCACCAAAAGTCATCCATCTCCTCGGTTCTCCTACTTAGCCTCCAAGCTACATGTGTGTGAATCTCCCATGAGCTTGCAAGGGGGTGTTAAGGAAGAAGATAACTCAGCACAACTGCATGATAATCACTAACTTCCAGATAAAGCGTCAGATTCAAATTGCAGTGGTCATGTTTATCTTATCATTATGGTTTGGTTTAGGTGTTATTTTATCTTATAATTATAACGTACTGTTTTTGTATTTATCTTAAAGCTGTATAGACTAATTTTGTTGTCTATATAAAACATCGATATATTTTGTTTTGGTAAGTTACCAAAAAAATTTCCTAAACACTTTTAGTATTTTTCTACCTAGAGGTGTAAGGATCTGAACCGAAAAAACCGATTGGACCGAACTCCAGACCGGTTGGTCTCGGTCTCATAAATTGTGGACCGAAACCATTCAATCTGGTCTCGGGGTCTATAAATTTTGGACCGGACTAGACTAAACTCCTATATATATTTTTAATTTTTTTTAGTAATTTAATGTATTATTTTTATATAGTAATTATATAAGTTAATGATTTAATTTTCATCTAATTTATTATCATTGACCATATAAAATATTTTTTAATGAGTTAGTTACATAATCTACATGGATAATTCACTTAATTTTAATTTAGTAATTTAAATAAATTTTTATATTAATTTATTTATAAAAAAAGAAGAAAAATAATTAAAAATAATTGAGCCGGACCGACTAGACCGGACCGATAGCTACCGTTCCATATCCGGTCCCTATTGATGTTCGGTCCGGTTTGATCTAAAAAAATGATGGACCGAAACCAAACTAGACCGAACAGATTTATACCCCTACTTCTACCGACTTATAAGAAGGACTTTTTTTTTTTTTAAATGTGACACCTTTTAAATGTAAGAAACTGGATTTAGAATTTTATCTTTTTTTTTTTTTTTAATACATGGGGGAGGGGGGATCAAACCTTGATTCTCCTACTTAGAAACAAAGGCCATGCCATCTGGTCCAAAGTACCTCAGCAGAATTTTATCTTTTTGAAGTACTTGGTGTGGTTAGTCGAAATAAGAACGAGGCATAAACAAGATAATGATTTTGAGTAGACTTGGATTTTTGATCTTTTTCATATTATATATCTATACTAACCCAATACGAAATTACATTAAGATTGGGATTGATCTGACTCATTTAATTAAATTGATCGAGTTATGTTTGACTTATATATGATATTAATTAAATTTGATATGATCATAATGACCAAGATAATTTTGTTACAAATCTAACATGAACCCAAAATGAAACTAGCACACTAGCATATATATATATATATATATATATATATATATAATGTGGTTGACCCCAATACAATTATTCGAATCCGATTTGATAATTATATGTATGAATTGTCAACTTTAGAGATGAGAGAGGAATAATGGGGAACACCCCTTGCTTTGACAATTAAGTGTTTGCAATTTGAGCATGATATTACAAGAACGATCTAATTTATGATCCAATATATATTTTAGTACTGGATAAATTAATTCTTCTAGATCGAGCTGGATATTGATCCTCAATCAGTGGTCCAGCTATATATGAGCATGCATGCAATGTCAATACTTGGGTGGATTAGAGTGATAATTAGTAATTGGCTAACGTTTGATTATGAGCTAGCTGTCATATTCTTGGAATGGGCTTTGAATTCAAAGAAGTTATGGTGCATTTCTATTCAATCCTATCCAACTTATAATAATATTGTTGGTGCATGCGCATTTGACGCCAAGGCATTTAGAAGAAAATGGAAAACTGAGTGAGATAAATGTGGTCAGCCTCATACCAAATTAGGATATGATCTACTAGTACTTCTCTATTTGTGGTATAAATTCGGTTCAAGGGGCATTAACCAAATTGGATTTACATAAAGACAAATCCCATTCTAACGAACGAACAACCCCCACCCTCCGCGCATGCATGCATACAAAGGCCAGCTACGTACAAATTATTAAAAGCAGGCATGCAGCAGCAGCAGCTTATTTATTGACGACTCCAAGCCAATTCTATTTCATCTTTGGATATATCGATCCTCAGCCAAGGATCAATCAGCACAGGCCAGTGATCATCAGATCCGGCCACTACTTACTTGGGTACGTATGTACGTAATGATCAAAGGCTTTAATTATGCCTTAATTTCACATGATGCACTTTTGTTTTTCTCTCTTTTTGGCTGAAATGATCATTATATATATATATATATATATATATATATATATATATATATATCTCAATATTTTTAGAAAGGAAAATGATGATCATCATACTATACTTTTTGGATTTGTCCGTCAGTTTGATTGATCGTTTATTTTAATTTTTTTTCTTAACAGTTAAAAGAGGTGATTATGTTTAAAAAAATTTAAAACTATTTAAAAAAACAAAATAAAAAGTATTAATATACTATAGGATACGTCCAGCTGTACACGCTAAACGGCAGGGCCGGAGGAATAAATAGGAATTATAGTGAATTGAAAAGCAGAAGAAAAATGAAGGTCGGATCGGGAAAGAAGAGAAGATCAGGGATTGACTCAAAACGTACACAGATGAGATAAAAGTTTGTCGTACCCAATTAGGATACCTTATTTATCCATAATTAAACATCATTAACTTAGGTTGCTAGGAAAAGGAGGAACGACCTTTGACTCTTGATGACCTGATCTTCTGAAGGCGATTTCCTAGTCCTATTAAATCTTCAAAACCTATATTTTTGTAATTTCAAGGCTCAGGATAATCTTTGAGCACATCCCAAAAAAGAAAAATTTTCTTTTAATTAAACCAAATTTTATCATTAAAGTAACGTAGATAACTCTTCCAAAAATTAGATGAATCAGTAATAAGCCATGAAAGGGTTGTCGATCCACGTGTACATGCACTGTACACGCATGCATCAGCTGCATACAATATTTTCTGATTTGTTGGACGCCTTATCCCTTTAAATTAATTACTCTTTTAGCAGTCTGATCTCTACAGGATTCTCAATGGTAGAGATATGATATGCGCAGTTCACGGACCTTCCTTTTCCAATTGTACTTGGATTTATTATAAGAATAAAGAGCAAAATAATAAAAACCCACATCAAAGAAATTACAATATTTGACGAAAAAGCTCCAGATAAAGAGGGGGCAATCGTTTGAAACTCAAGTTTTTTAAGCATATTGTACTGTATTATTGGTATATTTTTCATGCTTTCGAAATTCAAGTTTCAACCCATATTTTTTTTCATGCTCTGATATAATTAATCAGCACCAAAGAGTGTCATGATGATATGATGATATTTGCGCATTCTTTGAATCTGAATTACAGTGATCGGTACTGATTTTGAATTTTTTTTTTTTTTTCATTCGCTTTCGTTTTGTTATCGATCATATGAAAAATTTAGGCATAAATATCAGCGATCATGTCTTGGCAAGCTTTCGAAATTAATATGTTTGTTTCTGATCTTTTGCAGAACATCGTTTGAGATAAGTTTGGTTTGCAATTTCATACCAAAATGGTGGAAGGAGGTTTCCATCGCGCAGACAAGACAGAGTTCACGGAATGTTTCCGCACCACATGGCAAACACCATATATTTTGCGGCTCGCTTTCACGGCCGGCATTGGTGGCCTCCTCTTCGGCTACGACACAGGTACGTACTACACCATATATATATATATGTACAGGTCTGTTTCTCTTGGTTTCTCCTTTTCAGATCATGTGATTATAATTTCGGTACTGATTTCTGGGATATATGAAGGTGTGATATCGGGAGCATTGCTGTATATCCGTGAAGACTTTGACTCCGTGAGCAAGAAAACATGGCTCCAGGAAATGATAGTGAGTATGGCCGTAGGAGCAGCCATCATCGGCGCAGCCATCGGGGCATGGATGAACGACAGCCTCGGGAGAAGGAAATCCATTTTAACAGCAGACATTCTATTTTTCGTGGGTGCGATAGTGATGGCTGCTGCTCCAGCTCCTTGGGTGCTTGTCATTGGACGGGTCTTCGTTGGATTGGGAGTTGGAATGGCATCGATGACTGCCCCTCTCTACATATCTGAAGCCTCCCCGGCTAGGATTAGAGGAGCACTTGTCGGCATGAATGGTCTCCTGATCACATTTGGACAATTTTTATCCTACCTTATCAATCTTGGCTTTACTCAGGTACGTACGTACATATATATTTTCTCATCTTCTGAATAATTAGCTTCATTTAATTCATGTATTAATTTAATTTTTGTGAAGGTGCCAAATATTAATCCCATTAGTTTTCTTAAAATGATTGTATTTCATGAAATCTTTGATTTTTGATCAGGTACCGGGCACTTGGCGCTGGATGCTTGGGGTAGCTGGGATCCCACCTTTGGTTCAGTTTTTCCTCATGTTATCACTTCCTGAATCTCCCAGATGGCTGTACAGAATGGTACTATGAATTAAGGCTTGGTTTATTTCTCTATGGAGCTATGCATTATTAATAGAAGTGATCGATCAAACGAATAAGAAAGATCAGTACTACTGATCGATTACAAATTAAGGTCCCGTTTGGATAGTGAGATGAGTTGATATGGTTTATGAATATTAATGAGATTATTAGTTAAAATTAAATGAGATGAGATGAAATAATCGGCTTATGTATCCAAACGGGCCCTAAGAAGAAATACAGTACTTTAGCCTTTTTATTATCTCATGCTGTCATTCCCAAAACACTATTGGCAGCAAATGGTTACTTTCCTCAGACTTCCAAACTTTTATTTTTTGTATTTTTGTCCTTCTATCAGAACAAGAAAGAAGAGGCAAGGGAGATTCTGGAAAAGATCTACCCTCAAGAAGAAGTTGAAAATGAGATGAATCTATTAAAGGCATCTATTGAAACGGAAGAGGCCGTCGAGGCAGACATAGGAAACAATCTCATCACGAAGTTGAGAAGTGCAATGGGAAACGTTGTAGTGAGAAGGGCGCTCTGTGCTGGCATTGCTGTTCAAGTTGTGCAGCAATTTGTTGGCATCAACACTGTCATGTATTACAGCCCCAGCATCATGCAGCTCGCTGGCTATGCTTCCAAAGTGGTTGCTTTAGGCCTTTCTCTTGTCACAGCCGGTCTGAATTGCGTAGGCACTGTTATCAGCATGTGTTTCGTCGATAGATATGGCAGAAGAAAAATGATGATCCTTTCTTTGATCTGCATCATTATTGGCCTCGTTTCGCTATCCACCGTGTTCTATACCTCAGCTAAGAATGCACCTGGAATCAATAATTTTGACTCCACCCACTTTGCTTCCAATGGCACCTGCTCCGCATACGCTTCTGTCCCCAGCACATCTTCTTGGAACTGCATGGACTGCCTGAAGCTGCAGTGCGGCTACTGCGCAAGCGAAGGCGATCAAGTAAGTTAATTCAGGGATTCATTATTTTGATTACTCGACGTGAAATTACACAACTTTCCGACATTTATGTGTATGTATTTGTTTCTGTTCTGTGATCAGTTTAAACCGGGGGCTTGCTTGGCTAATGAAAAGGCAATCGGAAATACATGCCGGGGAAGCAATCGTGTGTGGTACGATAAGGGCTGTCCTAGCAAGCTGGGATTCTTGGCTGTGGTGCTTCTAGGATTATACATCATAGTTTACTCTCCGGGAATGGGGACAGTGCCATGGATTGTGAACGCAGAGATCTATCCACTGAAATACAGAGGCTTTGGAGGAGGTATGGCAGCCGTGGCTAACTGGACATCCAATCTGATTGTAAGCATGACCTTCTTGTCTCTGACCGAGGCTCTGGGTTCTTGGGCCACTTTCCTTCTTTATGCTGGGTGCTCCTTCATCGGCCTCATTGTCATCTTCCTGGTGGTGCCGGAAACGAAAGGCTTGCCCCTTGAGGAGATTGAGAACGAGCTTAGAAGAGGCTTCAAGCCATTTGGTAGGAAATCCGAGAATAACTAAATGGTGGGGGTGGCTGCTCGATGCCACAAGACAACACAGGAGGTCGTCAACTCAACAACTATGTGTGCCTGAGTGCTGTCTTCTGTCTGGATTTGTTAATCAAAACATTTTTATGGATGGTTTTCTTCATTATGTTTTGCTGTTATTTTCGTAACTATCGTTGTGTTTGCATTTTGAGAATGCTTATTATGATTAATAATGCTTACAAAGTAAGCCTAGCAGTAACTAAAATAAATGATGAAAACCAAGTGATCACTTTTAAGCCTTTTCAAAAAGAAAAATATTGTCTATAAAAAGATTTCACAAAAGTAAATCTATAAACTGATGTAATTTGATGTGTCAAGTTAAATTGTAAAATTTATTTTACAATAAAGTCATATTAGTTTGTAGATTTACTTTTGTGAGATATGTTTGTACTGTAACTCTTCTAAAAAATTCGTGTAAATAGAATTTATTTGAGAACGATCCGATTTTAGATTTTATTTTGGTATCAAAACCCTATATGATGCCTCTAATTTCAACATACAACATGACAGAATATATTAATTTAAAAAAAAATGGCATCAGGGGACAAATAGATTTAGGACAAACAAGTCATGCATTTAGACATGGGAATACAAGATGAGGGGCATACGAGTGGACTACGCCAATCAATGAGTTTACAAATAGGTTTTTCACTTTTGCACCCTTCCAATCCCCAAACACAATATAAAAAGACCACCACAAAACCAATCAAGATGAACAGCATCCATATCCTTAAACGAAGTAATTGCCAAGGAAAGATTTGCAGGGGATGACTCACCATGCTGTAAATTATTTTCTGGGACCCATAAAGGCAATCCCTTCAGAATATCACACTATTAACTAGTTAATCAACCAGGCATTAGGTACAATCAGCCAAAACACAAAACCTTCAGGAACTTTGCCTGATAAGAAAGGAAAAAAATTCGAGGAAGAAAGAGACTCGAAAGTTTCTCCCGTTTCTGTATCGCAGTGCAGCCAGATAAGGAAGATACATATATCTGTGTCGGTATACCTCAGCAACCTGATAATAAATCTCAATCCAATTACAAGGAAGAAACCTCCATTAAACTCAAGCTCAGACCTTAAGAAATGCCTTGTAACCGTCCTCTAGAAAGTACTTCGAAACTGGTGGAACAATTGGCTCTAATCATGTTTTGTAAACTGAAGCCTCTGACCGAAGAAATTGTACGAGGATTGAGAGTACTTGACCTTCTTCGCCAATTATATGCCACCTATAACTTTCTTCTGGTGACCCTTATCATATGGTCATTCTACACAGCAATTCCTGAAGCACATTGATAAAAAAAAAACATATAAATACAACAGAAAAGAGTAGCCTAACATAAAGAGTTTGTTTCAAGATCAACAGAATAAATAATTGAGAAGATGGCGCAGACTGCAGAATCAGCTCATGCCTAATTTATTAGATGGCATTTTGACATGGATGGCAGAGAGATCATAAAATCCCCAGCAGTAGACCAAATTTGTTTGGAAGAATATGTCATACGCATGAACTATATTTAGGATCCAATTGATCGGGTAGTAAATGGCCTACGAAGAAAACCCGTATTCTGGTATCAGATCAACTACAGAACTAATTCTGAAATTAAATGGCCTACTTTTATATGTTCCCATTGCAGATAAAGAATGGATTTAAATATTGTAGTCGATTCGATAACACAATTGGCCATAATGGTGGTGTTAAGACATTTTGGGAACTCTCATTCATGATATAACCAGAAGTCATGACTGATGCATATGCTCAGAGAAGACAAGTATCATTTCCATTCTCTACATCAATTACATTTGCTAAAGAAACTCAGTAAAAAGAGAACATGAAACATTGAGAGGGGGTAGGGGGGAAGCAGTATAGTATTAAGAGGGAAAAAGTATCTTACCTTTGTATGATTGTCTATTGGTAACACTATAAAGACCCACATAATCATCAGAGTTTTTACTTAAAACATCAGAAGCTGCATTTCCAAGCCCATAACCAAATGAGCCAGACCCCTCTGGCTCTGGAGGTGAAGATTGCCAAGTTGGGTCCCCATAAAACAAACCATAGGATCCACTGTAACCACCATTTGATGCAGCATTTGATGACACCGGTGAAATGCCAGTTCCACTGTTCCTTCCATAACCCATCCCTCCTGAACCAAAGTTGACTTCTCCACTGCCATAACTAAGATAGTCACTACTGTAGGTGGTACCAGCACCTCCCCCTTGACCTGAGTTAGGAGAGGAACTCCAAAGTGTTCCAATCTTGCCAAAAGAATCTATTCCTGAACTTCCATTTCTGAGGCCCAGCAGAGCAGTGGGGTTTGCAGAGTTAGTAGCATAATTAAGACTCCCATTCCCCAACAGATTACGGCTTGCCGTACTTAAGACTGAACTATTCCCCCCATTTCCCACACCATATCCAACAGGGTTAACATTCCTATTTGAATTTCCACTATATAAAGGGTTCAACACCCGTCCAAAACCAAGGTTAGAACTAAGGTTTGCATTTCCCCCATAGCTTGGACTCAATCCGGGCTCAATATTCAATCCTGTCCCATATCCAGGGCTGAATGAGGGAGATCCACTACGACCAGCTGTAACAGGACTAAATCTACCATCCACTCTATGTCCATAGCCTCCGACTGAGCTTGGATTGTATCCTTGAGCGTAGCCATTAAGGAAGCTTCTAACTCTACTCAGACCATAGTTATATCCACCCATTTGACCCCGACTTGGCCCTGGAGATAGTTCTTTGGGGACAGCTCTTTTAACTTCAACCAGTTTGCCATTGAGTTCATGAAAGGTTTTGTACAATACTTTCTCCACTGCTTCCTCTGAATCATATGTAATGAACCCAAATCCTCTTGGCCTTTGCGTATTATGGTCATACATCACCACCACATCTGTTATTGTACCAAATTGATCGAAGTACTTCTTAAAATTGCTCTCTGTGACTGTGGATGCTAATCCTCCTACAAATATCTTCTTTGTACGGGCAGGACCAGGAGACCCATGCATGCTGCCATGGTTTCTGCTCAGAATGTTCTGATCATCTCTAGGAACAGCTTTTTTTGCTTCAACCTGAGAATGGAAAGCAAGAGGATGAAAAATGAACTTAATAAAAGAGAGTGCCTAAAATATAGAGAAACAGTGAAATCTTAATTCAATTACGTGTAGCATAAGATTGGAGAAGACATTGGTGACTACAAATGCCAATGGCGGTGTTATGGAATCTAAAGATTTGGATGAACTTCTTGAGCGTGATACCTTTTGCTCAAATTATTGTGCTTTTGCATTACTTGTGATGCTTAACTGTATGAAGAATTAGGCTTAGGTTCAGTAGCAAGAAAGAATATTGGCAGACTAAAGCTCATTGTTCCAAGGTTTCAAACTAGGATTCACAAACTCCAAAAGTTACCTACTGAACTTAAACAAGCCAGTGACTGTAAGCATAACATTTGCGAGCATCACCGGACTATTGCCGGCCAAATTATACCATCAGCAATTGTCCAACCAAGGTTCTCTTCCTTTCCTCTTACAATTACTACTAACAAACACTCCCTGGTCAAAATTATTTAGCTCTTACAGTTCTCTCTCAATTTTCCAAGGGATAGTCCTCATGCAAATGCAGCACCAACCTAATACTGTTCTATAATTGCCCCTTCCAAACAAATTGGCTTGACCCAAAAGCCCTCTTAAAATTATAATCTTCTTTCTAGAATTGACTGTCTGATTAACTAACAGCTTCCCAAAGGTTACTAAAGTTGCTAGATGGGCACTTGATAGTGACAACACTTTGATTGTCTCTTCTTTCTCAGCAGTTACTGCAATCCCATTTATTTGAAACTCACATACAAACAGAAACTAGAGTCTCATACTTTTAGGAACTCAATAATGAGACAAGCCCAATCAAAACCAACACCTACTGCGAATAAGCCTAGAAAGAGGAAAGAACAAAAACATACATTACAGCTTAAGCTTCCAAAATCAATAGAGAACGTTTCAATAAATTAATTTTTTAAGAAAACCCACATAAAGAATCATTGAATCGTGATGCACAAAAGAGTATCCGGGTGCGCTTCAATTCTAAATTGCAATTATAAACTCGCAAACCTAAATATGCAGTGGGCACTCTGGTTCACGATGTCATAAGGGAACCAATAAAACAGTATCGTTCTAAATTCAAAGAGCCAAAAGCGAGCAGCAATAAAAATATGAATTCAAACGTGCAAACTTACAGTTCTGCCATCTATCACATGCTTTTCCATAACAACTCTTTCTGCAACAACAGGGTCTGCAAAAACAACAAAACCGAAACCACGGGCACGACCTGTGGCTCGATCCTTCATTATCTCAGCTTCCACTACTACTCCAAAAGACTGGAAATACTCTCTAAGACGGTCTTCATTTGTGTCCCAAGATATCCCACCAATGAAAAGCTTTCCAGGCTCCATTTCCATCTGCACATCCAATAAATTGGTATGAAGATGCTCGCCTTAAAAAATAAAAAATAAAAATGCTTTTACGCCAACCAAAACTACTTCCAACAAGCAAATGAAGATGTGAAAGAGCAGGCACCGGATCTAATCAGCAATACAAAATTTACTGAAAACCGGGTAAAACACAAACCAAAAGTCGCTTTCCGAGGACTACAGAATTCTATATAACATACAAGCCATGTAACAAACAACGTAATGCAGATTGAACAATAAAAGACTGTACCTCCTCGCAGAATTCACAGAAAACTCGGATGCTCTAATCTTAAGATTAAAAAAAAATGGTTTTCTTGGATTCAATCCAGGAACCTCCGAGCATACACCGATCAATCACCGATCGACCACCCGGGACACCTAAAAAGCAAAATAAAAACAATATACAATTAACATGGAATGACTGAAAGATTTAGAGCCCAGAACTTATATTGGAAAGGAAATTACAAAGGCACGCATTTTGAAGAGAAAAATATTAGCACCCAATGAAGACGACCCAGATGGGAAGTTTGAGAGAATCTAAGATCTGAGAAGAGGCATAAGAAGAAGAACGAGGGCGTGAGGCCCTCCTTTTCTCTCTTTTTTTAGTTGTTCTTGATTATATATATATTACGTGCAATGAACCAAAGCTGTATAGATAGCAAGTCTGAGGAAAGGAATTTGCATTATATATATTTACAAATATAGGGAGAGAGAGAGAGAGAGGTTTGGCTATCTATCCTTTCGCGTAACAAAGTTTACAAGGTAGGAGGCTAGGAGCGATGGGAAGATGGGGACTTCCTCAATCCTCACCTTTTGATTTTGAGAACAAATTATTATAAATGTTTTAATTATTATTTATAGTTTTTAACTCTTATTATTTTCCCACATATATACTTAATTGACTTTCGAGTACACTTCCCAAAAATGGTTTCTAGAAGGTTCGAAGACAGGACAATAATATTGATGAAATTATTTTATGGTGTTTCCCTTTATTTATTTGCGTCTGAATATGTTGAAATAAATTCCGATCAGGGAAAAATAAAAATAAAAAAGCAATCAAATGCTTTGATGTGATGGAATTAAAAATAAACGAGAGAGAAAAATAGAGTTTATTAATCTCTTGGTAGAATTCATTTTTTAAGGATTTATTTGATACCTATAAAGGATCGGATTTGTTGTTAATTTTATCTTTTCAAGTAAAGAATGTTTTTTTGAAAAATGATAGACGGGCCTTCAAAATCACATGAATGCATATTTGTGAGAAAGAAAAATGATAATTATAGTTGCGAGCGTCGTAAAATCATTTTAAAAAAATAAATATGAAATTTATATCAAAATAAATTAATTTATTAATAATAGATTTTTCTTTTTTAAAATAGCTGCATAATATTTAGTATTTTATGACTGTTAGTAGCATTAACTGAGAGGAGAAATGATAGTTACCAAAATATTGTTTAACTTTCAAGAGCTAAGATGTCATACACAAAAAAGAAAAAAAAAAGTGGGAGATGTGTGAAAGACAGAAGGGATTGCTTGAGCAGCATCACATCAGAGAGAGAGAGAGAGAGAGAGAGAACAAGAGGCCGATAGATGCATGACGTTGTATCCATGAGCAAAGCCTCTTGGGATTTTTTTTAATGCAACGGAGAGTGGGTTGGCCAATAAAATATCACCTTCCAAACAGTCAATCTTACAGAATTATTCTCCCATGCCTTGCTCACTCTTATCTACTTGAGAGTATCACCCTTCATTATTAATCACTATATATATATATATAATATTTGTGTGTGACATAATAATCTAGAGTGTTACTACATACATATAGTTGCAACTTCTATACATTCATTTTAAAAAAATAAAAATACATATTATTAAAAAGTAATTTTTTTTAGTATGTATTCAAATTTACTTATTTTTTAAAACAACACGCGAAATCTTTAGACTCACAAATTATTTTCTTATAACCCAAACAAAAACATGAAAGAATATACTAATTAGGCAGAAAGATGATGAGATGGTAAAGCTTTTCTTTTCTTTCAACGGTAGAATTTCCACTCACGAGGTCGACATTTACCTTGCAGTAACAAAAATTACTGCTTACTTCATTAATATCATACCTTTTAGATCGAATATAATTAGTATTTGCTGTTTCTCTCGCTTTAAAAAAAATTGAAACTTTTGAGTCATGCCCTTGATCTCCCACCTTTATTCTTTTCCTTCATTTTCCTCCTCGCCGAAGTATCATTTCTTTTTTAATAATGTTAAATTTACTCACACTTTTATTTATAGTACTCATTTTATTAGTTTTTTTTTTTTAAATTCAAATTTCATAATTTTCAACATATCAATAATTGACATGTAGATGAGTAAATTTTTTAAAATTTTTTTAATCATTTATCCTATGTTATCGATCTAACATTTTTTTACCATCTAAATTTCAGTTACTGTTCATGAGCCTCACACGTCGCCCTATCACTATCACAAACACATTTCATCCCAATATTTTTTAGTTGTCGATCAATATGGCTACAATTAACTTCATCTCATTTTTATTAGTGCACGAGACTTAGACACTAATTCATTCATGTATGATGCTTGTA